>JAOTQR010068850.1:0-13416 GCA_025774065.1 Solanum ossicruentum | reverse complement strand
CTAGTTTTGATGCATTTGATTCTCACGACTCTACTCGTGTCGTACATAATAGTAATATCCTTCACCGGTTCCCGGGCAGGTTACTATCGTGCTACTATATATATATAGATGTATATTTTCCGAAGTTGGTTGGCTACGGCGGACTCGGTTTTTCCCAGTGGTTGAGCTTCGCTTAGACGGTGTGATGATGTGACTGGCGTACCATGTTATATATGATATGTGAGTGCAGTGGTCTTCCCTGGCGCACCTGACTATGTTCATGATGTGTGATGGAGATTTCGGGTTAAACTTCTTGTGTGATGCTGTGGATGGCGCGATTCCAGAGGTCGCCATCATTCCCGTCTGATATGCATGACTTTCATGTGTTTTAAAAAGGTTTTTATTCAATACTTGCTACAGGTTTGATTTATGTATGCCTACCCATCTCCTTTGGCTTATGAGCTCTATTTGTATTGTGTACCTTCTGTTTTACATATTCGGTACGTCTTTCATACTGACCCCTTCCTTCGGCGGAGGGGGGCTGCGTTCATGCCCGCAGGTACCGACGAGCAAGTGCGAGGCCCTCTTGCCTAGGATCTCCAGTTTCAGCTGCAGTGCCCCTTTTTGTTTCAGGAGCCAGCAATTGGTAGCTTCCCATGTCCGCATGTTCTGTAATTATATTATGTATATGCACGTACTGATCAGTAAATATTTCTAGAGGTCTGTGGATACTAGTGGGTCGTGGGTATATGAAAGATATGTATGTATATGGTTCATGGTATGATTTTGTACTTGATTAGGCGGCGAGACCGCATTAACTTATGTATGATGTGATTATTAGACGGCAGGACCGCAGCGGAGGCCTCGTCGGCTCGAATTTATGTATATGTATAATGAGATATGTACTTGTATATTTGTCTGGAATGCTATTGAGTTTTATTTGCAGGTGAGTTTAGTTAATGAAACAGAGGAAACTCTGCCGAAATTTCGGTAGGTTTTCAGGTCAGATAAATTGCGAAATGCATAGTATGTGTCTAGGTGCCCCTGTCGGGCACTGCTCACGACCCATGGGTGGGGTGTGAAAAAAATTCAGTCAAATCTGGAGCAAAGAGGAGGGTGGCAGTATGGTGGATAGCGTCTAGGCCATCGCCGGAGCTACCAACAACCATTGAAACAATTGGAGAGTTGAAGATTTTTCATACTTTTTTAAGTTAATAACAAAAATAATAAAAAATACTTATTCTTGATGAAATAAAAAATCATCTTGACAAAAATCTTTTCATTCTTTATTTTTGGGTTATTCAAATATTTTCGTCCAAGTAGGGGCATGGGTGATAAGTTTTGTAACGGTGGAGGAAAAAATAAACTCATTTAACGATAAGGACTAATTCAAACAATAAAACAAAAATTGAGGGGTATTTTTTACCCTTTTCCCATATGAATATAATTTGGGATAATCCGTCCAATTTAGGGGTAAACCTAGTGAGTTTGTTAATGGCACGGGTATAAAATAAACTTATTTTAACGGCGGGGATAAAGTGAAACAATAAAACATAATTGAGGGGTATTTTTGACACTTTTTCCTATTTTTTAAATGAATTATTTTTTTATGTATATTAATAATCAAATTAAATTAAACCTACACCAACAATCAAACAGATAAATATATATTTTATTTAATTCTAATCTAGAACAAATCGACTGGTGAATTAGTACTAATAACTTTTTATGGATGTGACGGATTTTATATTTTGGTTGAATTAGTGGTTGTGAATTGTGATGGACCAACTAATGCTTTAATCCACCATGTGATCTTACATGTTTTGGAGAACCCACAAGTCTTTGGAGGTAGAGCACGAGGAATTCTACACCATACAATATACCATCTGTATACCATGAACAAGTCAACCTCTGTCTTTCATCTTCTCTCTATCTCTAAAAAATATAAAAATAAAATAGTGAAATTGAAATATGATGCTTTTAGAGATATTAGTTTCTAGAGAACGTGCACAGGTTCAATAAATGTTATTTTTTTTCTTATTAATAGTAATTAATAAAAATGATATAGCAAAATTAAATAGACACTTTAATAGCTATTAAAAATTAAGTAGACACGTTATTGTAATTTCATTATTGAGGAAGATAAAGAAATAATTAAGTAACATAAATGACATAGTACAATTATTCAGACACTTTAATCGCCACCGTAACACTAAGCAGACATGTTGTAGTCACCTGTCTGCTTCAAGCAGTTGTAGCAGGCACTAAAATACTCAGCTCTAAGCAATAATTTAAATAATAATTAATAAAAGTGACATAGTAAATTTATGTAGACACTTTAATAGCCACCACAAAATTAAGTAGACACGTTATTGTATTTTATATGAAGTTGATGAAGAAATAATTAAATAATAGTTAATAGAAATGACGTAAAAATATTGGCGTTTATTGAGATTTGATCTTGGAACTTTGAAATTAAGATGTCAGGTCTAAATCATCAAGCCAAACAGCTCAATAGTCACCTACTTGCTTCAGCTGCCTGCTTGAAGCTGGTGAAGCAAGCACAATGACCCTAAGCTCCTCAATTTAGCGGCTTATTATATAAGAGAATATAAAAATAAAATAGTAAAATTGAATATTCTGTAATAGTTTATATCAAGGCTTAAATAAAGTATGATGCTTTTAGAGATAAACATCCCAAGTTAATGTGTAGCTAAAAAATAAGGGTGTGTTTGATATGAAGGTAAATAATTTTTAATTCTCTCATATTTGATTAGTTTAAATATTTTAAAAAATAATTTTCAAATAAACTTAGTTTTCTCCAATATAAGAAAAATGACTTCCCTCCAAAAACTAAGAAAAACTCTTTTGTAATCTTAAATTATAATGTTCTTTTTTAATTTACCTTCCCAAACAACCTCCCCTCCCCCCCTCCACCCTCCAAACAAAAATCTTAAAAAATATATTAAAATTTTTAAATTTTTATTTTTCCTCCCCACCCTTACCCTAAAGACCTAAACCCCTACTAGCATCTAGCTCTCCTCCCCAACTCTATAAAATAATCTTAAAAATTATTTTTGAAAAATATTTCGATTTTAAGATTTTCATTTTTACAACCACCTTTACCTCAACCCCAGTCCCTCCCCCCCACCCCCCACCCCGCCCAAAAAAAAAAACAAATTTATGAAAAATGTTTCAATTTTGAAAATTCCATTCTTGTTACCTCATCCTTACTTCGATGTCACGATCTAAGATAGGTCCTAGGTATAACAAGCCGATTAGGATTTTCTAAAGAACTGTCATGCCCCGAGTTCACATCCTAGGCGTGGCCTACACCCGAAACCATTTCTGGACCCAAGCGGACTACTTGGCCTGGCTACTTACCTATCGGAAGACTTAAATAATCACGGAAAAGTTTCAAAATTAACAAGCTAAGATTATCAAATTGTCTGAATAAACTGAAATGAGAAACATCTCAACAATAACTGAAATAAGCAAAATCTGAAGTACTTGACACACAATCTATGGAACCTCTACTAGAATAGTCTGAAATGACTATTGGGATAGGCCCATGGTAGCCACAACTGAAAAGAAAATGCTAGAAAGAGAACACAATTAAAGACTCCAACCCTCTGACTGAGAAGAGGCATCATCGATAGCCGGATAATGTCTAATCCTCAACGAAATGGCTGCTGAGGGGCTCTGTCACCTGCGTCTGCCTCAAAAAATGATGCAGGTCCTAGGAATATCAGTACGTGGAATGTACGGTATTTAAATTGGCCAAAACGGGAACTCAAGTAATGCAATATTTCTCAAAGTACATAAATCATATCTCAGAATAAAATAACATAAGTAATAAGTACACTGTATGCTGAAAATAAACATGTTGAAAATTTGAATATAAAACTTAACTTGCTTTAACTTGGGGAGTTTCTCTAACTACAACCACCACTATGAGCTTTATGGTGATATAATGTATTGCCCACGCTGCTAGAGTCGTCCCGTACTTTGCCGGGATAGGGGACAAAAAACTAGGGGAGTGAATCCATCCCAAAACTGGGTCATCTTAGTGGCAAGTGAGGAGATGTACCTTGATACAATCCTATCCTACGATGGCTACATAGTTTATGAGTTCAAGTTATGATTTCTATTTTCACTCATATCAGTGCTCAATACTACTCCCAAAAATAACTTATATATTGCTCATAACTTAAAGAATAAGAGTTCTCAAAATATATCTTTGATCTTTTGGGGACTTAGCCCAACTTAGCTTTTCTTAAACTTTTGCTCAACTTAACTCCTTTCTTTGTCTGAAAGTTGCATCAATGCAAGCTATTTCAACATAATCTTTATTTCTCAGATATCTTGCAAAATCAAGAACTTCAAATACTTCATAAACTTACTCAAAACTGCAAGCTTTAAAACTTTTCATGAAATATATCAAAGAGTTCTTATAATTTCATCTATAGTTATAAATCTGGTTTCAATATCTTGAATCACTTGTAAAATCAACATGAGTCATGATACTTATCAAGAATTTATGCATGAACATTACTTTAATAAACTTATAAGAAATACAGGGAACTTTACTCTCAACTTTTAATTGGAATCTTGGGTGAAAACTGGTATTTAAGTTACTAAATGATTAGTAAAATAATTTTTGGAGAGCCTTGCATACCTGAGAATTCGAATTCTTGGAAGGATTGAAGAGATTCATGAAGCCCTAGCTGGGTTCTTGATTCTACGCTTGGGTTTCTTGAAACTATTCTAACGTTAATGAAGAAGTAAGACGTTTTTATGAATTAAGCGGTTGAAAATTGACTAATTAAGGTTTAAGGAGGGTGGAAAAAGTCAAAACTAGCCCTCCTTAAACAAAAGAAAAAGTTTTCTGTCTGATAAAACATGTCTGTATCGCCTAAGGGCAAAGACATGTGTATTTCGCCTTTTTCGCGAATCCAACTTACCATCGAGAACTAGAAAAAGGCTAAGAGTTGCTCTGCGTCCCAGGCACGTTGCACCCTGGGCGCGGACCATCACTGCCAATAAATCAATTAGCAACAATTTTATTTTGACTCGATTGCTTTAAAATTGAGTTAAGGCTATTTTTCCACTGAATTTTTCGCACTGATTGCAAATCTGGTCTAAAATTTATGAACATAGCTTGAGAAGGAACATTACGTGCATTGGTCCTTTCTAGGGGTATTTTGGTGATTTCATCGAGAGTCACAATATCTCCCCTGGGATCATTCGTCCTTGAAAAATAACGATGTAAAGATTTGTAGCTCAAGACAACAAAATTACTGAACATAAACAAACATAAGTCTCCGAGATCAATCAAGAAAATTTACCTTCATGGTCCTCATTTAGGCTAACAAACAAGTGTGGGTACTTGGCCTTCATATCCTCCGCTGCTTCCCATGTGGCTTCTTCCAACATTTGGTTTCTCCACAATACTTTTACTGAAGTAATCTCCTTGGTCCTAAATTTGTGAACTTGTCGGTCTAGTATTTGCATCGGGAATTCTTCATAAGAAAAATTTTCTTTAATCCCAACATTTTCGATGGGGACAACTAGAGAGGATCTCCTAAGCATTTCTTAAGAATAGAGATATGAAATACCGGATATATAACATTTAACTCTACTGCTAACTCCAACTCCTAAGCAACACTAACAACTCTCCTTAAAGTTTGGTAAGGACCAATATATCACGGACTGAGCCTCCCCTTTTTCCCAAATATCATAACCCCTTTAATAAGCGATACCTTTAGGTACACCCAATCACCTACCTTAAATTCCAAATCTCTCTTCCTAACATCATTGTTAGACTTCTGCCAACTCTGGGCTGTCTTTAGCCTTTCTTGGATAATATTCACCTTCTCCATAGCCTGGTGGACTAGGTCAGGTCCTATCAATCCTGCCTCACCATCTTCAAACCACCTAATGGGTGATCTACACCTTCTCCCATAAAGGTCCTCATATGGTGACATTTGTATGCTAGCCTAGAAATTGTTATTATAGGAAAACTCAATCAAGGTTAAATGATCATCCTAGCTATCTTTAAAGTCTATCACGCATGCCATCAACATATCCTCAAGGGTCTGTATGGTTCGCTCTGCTTGCCCGTCTGTCTGCGGATGGAAAGCCATACTAAGATTCACCTTTGTACCAAGCCCTTTCTGAATGGACTTCCAAAATCATGTTGTGAATTGAGATCCTCTATTCGAAATGATGGACATAGGGACCCCATGTAGTCTAACAATCTTCTTAAGATAAATTTTGGCATAATCCTCAACTGTGTCAGTCGTCTTGACAGGTTAAAAGTGACCTGACTTGGTCATTCTGTCTACTATGACCCATATTGACTTATGCTATCTATTGGATCGAGGTAAACCTGTTACGAAGTCCATGCTAATCATCTCCCACTTTCATTCTAGAATTTCAATGTTCTGGGCCTCACCACAAGGCCTTTGGTGCTCTACCTTAACCTACTGTCAATTCGGATATCTAGACACGGACTCTACAATATCCCTCTTCATGCCATCCCACCAACAGATTTCTCATAAATCACTATACTTTTTTGTTGCACCAGGGTGAATAGAGTATCTAGAATTATGAGCTTTAGCTAGGATCCTATCTCTAAGGCCATTAACACTTGGCACACACAATTTGCCTTGGTATCTCAGGACCCATCTCCCCCTTTTGCAAACACTAATGCCTTTTATTTCTGAACATCTTCTTTTAATTGAAGGATGATAGGATCCTTGTCCTGCTTTTCTTTCACCTCCACCACCAATGATGACTCTGCCCTATTCCTGATAATGGCACCACCTTCATCGAAATCTTCAATCTGCAGCCCTAAACGGGCTCGTCTGTGCACCTCTTTAGCTAATTCTTTCTTTTCATCTTCGATGTGAGCAATGCTCCCCATGGTCAACTTGCTAAGAGCATCAACAACCATGTTAGCTTTACCTAGGTGGCAGAGGATGCTTATGTAATAATCTTGTAACATCTCCAACCATCTCCTCTGCCTCAAATTCAGCTCCTTCTGGAGGAATACATACTGTAAGCTTTTGTGGCTCGTAAATACATCTACGTGCCCACCATAAAGATATTATCTCTAGATTATTAGAGCGAACATATAGCAACAACCTAAAGATCATGAGTTGGGTAGTTCTTCTCATGAGTCTTAACCTGTCTGGAGGCATATGCTATCACCTTGCCTCTCTGCATCAATACACATCCCAACCCAACTCTGGAATCATCACAATATACTACAAAGTCATTAACTCCTTCGGGTAGGGATAAGACCGGGGTTGTGGTCAACCTAGTTTTCAACTCTTGGAAACTCTTGTCATAGGCTTCTGACCATTCAAACTTAACCTTCTTCTGGGTGAGTTTAGCCAAAGGAGTTGAGATAGAAGAAAATCCCTCTATGAACTATCAAGCTGAAGAATCTCCTTATCTCTGTTGGAGTTGTGGTTCTTGGCCAATCCTTTACTGCCTCAATCTTTTGGAAATCAACTTGAATACCTTGACCAGATATAATTTCCCCCAAAAATGCCACAGATGCCAGCCAAAACTCACAGTTCTAAAATTTTGCATAAAGCTACTGATCCTTAAGGGTCTGAAGGATAATTCTGAGATGGTTAGCATGCTCCTCCTTGTTATGAGAATAGATCAAGATGTCATCTATAAACACAATGACGAATATATCTAGGTATGGCCATAATACCCTGTTCATAAAATCCATGAATGCTGTTGGTGCATTTTTCAGTCCAAATGACATGATCAAAAACTCAAAATGACCATAGCGGGTTCTGAAAACTATCTTAGGAATGTCTATTTTCCTAATTTTAAGCTAATGATACCCAAACCTGAGGTCTATTTTGGAGAAACAAGTAGTACCCTGGAGATGGCTGAATATGTCATCAATTTTGGGAAGAGGATGCTTATTATTGATGGTGACCTTATTCAACTGACGGTAACCTATGCACATTCTAAAGAACAATCCTTTTTGCGAAAGAAAAGGACTGGAGCACCCCAAGGTGAGACACTTGGTCTAATGAAACCCTTATCTAGATGATCTTTCAGCGACAACTTCGACTCTTTTAACTTCAAAAGAGCCATTCGATACAGAGTAATAGATATGGGCTGTGTATCTGAGAGGGTATCTATCCCAAAGTCGATCTTCCTATCAAGAGGGACTTTGGGAAAATCCTCAGGAAAATCTTCTGGAAACTCATTCACAACTATGACAGACTGGAGAGCTAGTGCCTTAGCACGAGAATCCTGAACTCTGACTAGGTGGTATATGCACCCTTTGGAAATTATCTTTATGGCTTTGAGAAATGAGATAAATTGACCCTTAGGAAAAACTGAGCTGCCCCTCCATTATAAATCTGGTTCATTAGGAAATTGAAATTTGACTACTTTGGTTCTACAATCAATGGAAGCATAACCGGCATGACAGCAATCCATGCCCAGGATGACATCTAAATCTACCATATCTAGCTCAACCAAATCAACTACAATTTTCTTATGATAAACTGATACTGGGCAGCCCTTATAAATTCTTTGGGCTAGGATGAACTCCCCAGTCGGAGTAGAAACATTAAAAAGCTTAAGAAGACATTCTGGATTGACCCCAAACTTAATAGATACATAAGGGGTCACAAAAGACAATGTGACACCTGGGTCTAACAATGCATAGACATCATGAGTAAAGATTTCAAGCATACTTGCAACCACATCTGGTGAGTTCTCCTTCTCCTGTCTGGTGGCCATGGCATATAAGCGGTTTGTGGCCCTGCTGGCTCCTGATGTAGTGCCCCTCTGAATTAGCTTACCCTATGGTGTTGAAGAAACTGATTATGATCTGTTATCTCTCATGCTCTGCCTCCCCACAGGACAATCCTTCAAGAATTGTCCCACTTGACCACATTTAAAACAACCATTGTGCCCATAAGACACTCTCCTGTATGAGATCTGCCACACTTACCACAAATCGGATAATGGCTCGATCCTTGAGCTATGCTACCCTACAACTGGCTACCCGGGAACCGGCGGTTCTGCTATCCCTACTCATCTTTGACCCTCGGTGCAGTTTCACTAGCAAATGAAGGTGTTGGTACAAATATCTTAGGCTGAAAAGATGAGTGATTTCCACCTCCAGCCCCTTTCTTACCCATTTCCTGGCCTTATGCCTTGGCCCTCTTACTCTTGAACTCTTCCCTATCCTGTACTTTCTCCTCTTCTACCTACTACACATAAGTCATCAGACGAGCTATGTCTATATCCCCAATCAAGATAGCATTCCTGCCCTCTCTCTTAGTCATACGAGAGAGTCCTGACACGAACAGGTCCATCTTAGTTGGAGCATAATGGGACAACTGAGTAAACTTGAGGCTGTACTCCCACACACTCATATTCTCCTGCTTCAGATTTAAAAATTCTCTCACCTTAGCCTGCCTCATCTCTCTAGGAAAGTATTGTCCCAGAAAGGCCTCCACAAACACTGCCCAACTCAAAGCTAGCGCCCCTTCTACTCTTCCGCCTTTCCACTGATCAAACCAGATTCTAGCTACTCCCTTGAGCTGGTAGGCAGCCAACTCAACCCGCTTAGTATCACCTATATGCATGAACTGAAACACTTTCTGGAGCTCCTCAATAAGGTTCTCAAGATCCTCCTTCACATTAGACCCCGTGAGTTCAAGAGGGTTCTTTCTCAGAAACTCACAAACCCTAGCGATATCTGATTCGTCATTCCTACCATCTCCCTGGCGATCGCACTGAGTAGTGATCACCCATGCTAAAGTTTGGATAGCTAGTGGAGCTCAATATTAGAGATGTTTGCTTGCTATGGCTGCTCGACAGACACAACTGGACCTCTAGGTCCCTTAGGAACTGGCTAGGCTGGTTTGCATTTCTCCAGGATGGGTGTCATTTTCTCCTTACTGGTCTGTTTGCTCTATGTGGAGGCATTATTTGATAAACATGGCACGAATGCACAAGTTAGAAGGGGACTGATAGTGGTAAACTCTGAAGAACGAGAGGAAAATAACAATTGATAGTGACTCTTCCTAATGCCATGTAGCCTTCCTATTGTAGATGTGGGGCGCTTCACACTCATAATACAGACTCTACTAGATATGGTTCCATAGACTCCCTAGTGCTCTTGAACTCTCTGCTCTGATACCAAGTTTGTTATGCTCCAAGTTCACACTGTAGGCTTGACTGGCACCCGAAACCATTTCTAGACCCAAACGGACCACTTGGCCTAGCTACTTACTTACTCAGTAGAAGACTTAAATAATCATGGAAAGGCTTCAAAATTAACAAGATAAGATTATCAAATTGTCTGAATAAACTGAAATGAGGAACATCACAATAATAACTGAAATAAGCAAAAACTGAAGTACTTGACACAGTCTATGGAGCCTCTACTAGAATAGTTTGAAACTACTACTGGGACAGGCCCACAATAGCCACAACTGAAATAAAATGCTAGAAATAGCCTCTGTTTGAGTAGAGACCTCACCCATAGCTGGATGATGTCTAGTCCTCAACGAAGCGGCTGCTGAGGGACTCTATCACTTGCATCTACATCATAAAATGATATATGGAATATACTGTATGTGAAATGGCCATAAATGGAACTCAAGAAATATAATATTTCTCAAAGTACATAAATCATCTCTCAGAATAAAATGACATAAGTAATAAGTACTCTGTATGCTGAAAATAAACATGTTGAAAATCTGTATGTTAAACTTAACTTGCTTTAACTTGGGGAATTTCGCTAACCGACAACTACTACTATGAGCTTCGTGGTGATACAACGTCTTACCCATTCTGCCAGAGCCATCCCGTACTTTGCTGGGATAAGGGACAAAAAACTACGGGAGTAGATCTATCCCAAAACTGGGCCATCTTAGTGGCAAGTGAGGAGATGTACCTTGGTACAATCCTATCCTACGCTGGCTACATAGTTTATGAGTTTAAGTTATTATTTCTACTATCACTCATATAGGTGCTCAATACTACTCCCAAAATAACTTATATATTGCTTATAACTTAAAGAATAAGAGTTCTCAAAATATATCTTTGATCTTTTGGGGACTTAGACCAACTTAGCTTTTCTTAAAATTTTGCTCAACTCCTTTCATTGTCTGAAAGTTGTATCAATGCAAGCTATTTCAACATAGTCTTTATTTCTCAGATATCTTGCAAAATCAAGAACTTCAAATACTTCATAAACTTACTCAAAGCTGCAAACTTTAAAACTTTTCATAAAATACATCAAAGAGTTCTTATAATTTCATCCATAGTTATAGATGTGATTTCAATATCTTGAACCACTTGTAAAACCAACATGAGTCATGATACTTATCAAGAAATTCTGCATGAACATTACTTTAATAAACTTACAAGAATATAGGGAACATTACTCTCAACTTGTAATTGGAATCTTGGGTGAAAACTAGTATTTAAGTTACTAAATGATTAGTAAAATAATTTTTGGAGAGCCTTGCATACTTGAGAATTTGAACTCTTGGAAGGATTAAAGAGATTCATGAAGCCCTAGCTGGGTTCTTGATTCTATGCTTGGGTTTCTTGACATTATTCTAATGTTAATGAAGAAGTAAGACATTTTTATGAACAAATAGGGTAAAAATCAACTAGTTAAGGTTTAAGGAGGGTGAAAAAAATCGAAACTACCCCTCCTTAAACAAAAGAAAAAGTTTTTTGTCTGATACAACATGTCCACATCGCGCTTGGGGCGCGGACATGTGTATTTCACCTTTTTCATGAATTCCAGCTTCCCGTCGAGAACTAAGAAAAATGCTACTTGTTGCTTCACGTCCTAGGCGTATCGCGCCTTGGGCGCGGACCCTCACTGCCCAAAAATTAATTAGCGAAAATTTCATTTTGACTCAATTGCTTTAAAATCGAGTCGAGACCATTTTCTCAATCAATTTTTCGCACTGATTGCAAATCTGGTCTCAAATTTATGAAAGGAGCATGGGAAGACACTTTACGCGCATGGTTCCTTTCTAGGGGTATTTTGGTAATTTCGTCGAGTGTCATAAGAACCCTAACCAAGCCTCTTACACTCTGTTTGGATGGTAGTTACTCGTGGTTTTTCATGATTTCATAATGTTGTAACGACCCATTAAGTCATTTTGAGAAATAGAGCTTCTCATATTATGAAAGATTTATCTAGTAAATTTTAAGGAGGCTTTTTGGACTATTCAATAACTGTCGTTATTTAGTTAATGAAAAATTTTGGGTAATTAAGTTAGTTGGTGTGCTAAAGTAATAATTTAGTTAATACCCTATACTATTTTTCTATATTTATCAAAAATAAGTTAATAGGATTTATGTCACGACCCAAAAATTTGGCGTGATGGCACTTGTTCAATCCCACCAGAACAAGTCAACCTTCATTCAAAAGGGATAATAAATATAACATGGAAGCATTTTAACTGAAAAAAATAACTAAAACTGAGAATTTCCATAAACTTAAATCCTACCCAAGGATTGATTGTCATGCGTACAAGCCACTAGAAATACAGAAACATCAAGAAATACAAGTCCAAACTTTCCTCCTTCTCAAATAGAACAAGTACAGAAGAAATAGGAACAAGAGAGTCAACCAGATGACAAAAACTACCTCTCTACGTCTCCTAAGAATCCTCGACACTTTAGGGGATTTTTATTCACAGCCCAATTTCACCACCTAGACGAGTGTAGAAGCAAGGGGTGTGTACAAAAATACCATGTGGTACCTAGCAAGCGAACTAAGAAGCACAAAGTTAAGTAATATAGAATACCGGTACCCCTAATACTACAACCAAACCCATACCCCATAACCTGCACAAAATACTTAGCAAGGGATAATCCATAACACTTAATAGGTATCAACAGCAAGAATAAGTACACAACCAGTTAACGATATCAATAACACACATGAGGACTCAGGCCTCTATATCACACTTCTTTTGGGAGATGGGTTCTTTGACATTGAGTATATCAAGTTATTTTAATATGTTTTCTTTCATTATTATCGTGCTGGAACGTGGCACCCGAACTAATATATGTGTTGGAACATGACACCCGATCCAATATATATGTGTCGGAACGTGATACTCGATCCAATATATGTGTCAGAACGTGACACCCGATCCAATATATATATATCGGAACGTGACACCCGATCCAATATATGTGTCGGAACGTGACACCCGATCCAATATATGTGTCGGAACGTGACACCCGATCCAATATATGTATTGAAAACGTAACACCCGATCCAATATATATATGTCGGAACGTGACACCCGATCTAGTATATAATTCATTTTTCATTATCATTATTTCTCACTTCATTATCAATGTTTCATCAAGCCTTCTTTATTCAAGGCATCACTTTGAGAG
>JAOTQR010068839.1:0-13416 GCA_025774065.1 Solanum ossicruentum | reverse complement strand
TGGTCAAGTAGTTTGTGTTACACTTGGGCTACTCTTAAATTCTTCTTGGACTGAAAATAAGGTCCATTTATGATGCTAGATCATGGGCTAAACTTTCACCCTTAAAACAGATTTTATACATAATCGGACATGGACAAATTTGATGTCGAGCCTCGTCTCCGCTTAGCTAGCAAATTCAAGGTAAGCAAGTTGGTGACTCACCTACTAAATTATGAAATCATACAAACCCATAAATTCCTTTACTTTGTTTAGGGATTTAATATCCTTAATTAATAGAAAACATGAATACACTTGACTCTCTTGAGTGTTAGACTCACATATCGCCCATTAATATGAGATTCAAGCACTTTCAAGAATTGATGCTAATTTGACCAAATCATATCATGATTCATTCACCAAATATTAGTACATGTAAAATATGGGGTGTTATATAAGTTGTATAGATATGCTCCGGAGATGGTCCAAGACATGAGGGCAAGGATGAGGAAGTTCGTGTCTGGATTGGGTAGGCATATGCAGAAGGAGTGCAGAGCAGACTTGTTGATCCCAAGCATGGACATCTCCAGGAATATGGTATACACCCAACAGACATAGGAGGACAAGAAAAGAGATAGAGAAGAATAGATGAACAGGAAACCAAAATCAACAGGGCATGAGCCTAATTAACAGAGATAGAATAAAGGTGACAAGTCTTACTTTCAGAAAAAGTCTTCTCATTATGTACCCTCTGCAGCTAGTCCACCAATCCAACAGAATAGGTATGATCAGAACCAAAAGTCTTATGGTTACCAGAATTTCAGAGCCTAGGGTTCTCATTCTCAAGCTAGTATGACCTAAGGTACGAACGGAAAGCCACCTTATGACAAGTGTGGTAAACTCTATCTAGGTGAGTACCGTGTGGGCAAAGATGTTTGTTGGTAGACTGGTCATTTTCAGTATGAGTTCCCGAAGAAAATACGAGGTGAAGAGAGTAACAAAGCTCAGTCTTCTGCAGCACCCCCAATTGGCAGTTACCAGAGGGTTACTACTACGGGCACGAGAGGCGGGATGAATCATCTTTATGCCATGGGTAATCGTCAGGATCAGGAGGCAAGACTAGATGTCATGAAGGGTACGCTTCAAGTCATTACTTTTGATTGTTATGCATTGCTTGACCTAGGTGCCACTTTATCTTTTGTGGCTCCCTATGTGGCTAGTCGGTTTGAGATCCTTCCGAAGTGTTTGCTAGAGCCATTTTCTATTTTCACTCCTACTGGTGAGTCTATCCTAGCTAAGAGAGTTAATAGAGATTGTGTTATATCTATTTATCGAGATACCTTAGCTGACTTGGTAGAGTATGAGATGGTGGATTTTGATGTGATCCTTGGCATTGATTGGCTTTATGCCTGCTATACCTCTGTTGATTGTAGAACTTCCCAATGAACCAGTCCTAGAGAGGAAAGTGAGTTCTATTGCACCTAAGGGAAGGTTTATCTCTTATCTTAGAGCTAGAAAGTTGATCTCCAAGGATTGTATTTATCACCTTATGCTAGTTACATCTGATGATGTTGAGTTTCCTACTCTTGTGTCAGTCCTAATTGTGAATGAGTTTTCCGAGGTATTTTCTGATGATCTACCGGGAGTCCCTCCTGACAGGGTGATTGACTTTGGGATTAGTGTTCTCCTTGATACCCAGCCTATCTCGATTCCACCTTACTGAATGGTCCTTGCTGAATTGAAAGACTTGCTAGAGAAAGATTTCATAAGGCCTAGTGTCTCTCCTTGGAGTACTCCTGTTCTATTCATGCATAAGAAAGATGGGTCTCTTAGAATGTGTATAGACTACCGACAACTGAATAAGGTCACAATAAAGAATAAGTATCCCCTCCCCAGGATAGATGATCTATTTGACCAACTTTAGGGTGCCTCTTACTTCTCCAAGATAAACCTCACATCGGATTACCATCAATTGAAGGTGAGGGAATGTAATATTCCTAAGACAACCTTTATGACATGGTATGGTCACTTTGAGTTCTTGATCATGTCCTTTGGGTTAACTAATACACCTGTAGTGTTCATGGACTTGATGAATAGAGTATTCAGACCGTATCTTGGTATGTTCCTGATTGTACTATCAATGATATCCTAGTGTACTCTAAGGATGAAGAGGAGCATGCCAATCATCTTAGAGTGATCTTGCAAACTCTCAAAGACCATGAATTGTATGCAAAGCTTTTGAAGTGTGAATTTTAGCTCAAGTCCGTGGCCTCCCTAGGTCATGTTGTCTCGAGCAATGGTATTCAAGTAGATGCCCAGAAGATTGAAGCGGTCAAGACTTGTCCTAGACCGACCTCTCCCATTGAGATACGGAGTTTCTTAGGGTTAGCGGGCTGCTACCACAGATTTGTTGAGGGGTTTTCTACCTTGTATACACCACTTAGCAAGTTATTTCAGTGGTTTGACGAATGTGAAAAGAGCTTCCAGGAGTTGAAGACTAGAATAACTACCGCCCCAGTTTTGACCTTGCCCGATGGGATAGAAGGCTTCGTGATATACTGTGATGCATCCAGAGTTGGACTGGGTTGTGTTTAGATGCAGAGAGGGAAGGTGACAACATATGCTTCCATGCAACTTAAGATTCATGAGAAGAATGATCCGACTCTTGATCTCGAGTTGGCAGTAGTGGTGTTTGTGCTTAAGATCTGGTGCCACTATTTGTATGGAGAGCATGTGGACATGTTCACTGGTTACAATAGCTTGCAATATGTTTTTAGTCAGAAAGAGCTCAACTTGCGGCAAAGGAGATGGCTGGATTTGCTCAAGGATTATGACATGAGCTTTCTTTATCACCCAGGTAAAGCTAACATTGTTGTTGATACTCTTAGCATGTTGTCTATGGGTAGCACTGCCTATGTAGAGGAAGGGAAGAAAGAGTTGTCTAAGGAAGTGCACGGGTTGACCCAATTGGGAGTACAACTGGAGGAGAATAATAAAGGCGAGGTCAATATTCAGAATGGGTCTGCTTCATCCTTAGTATCAGAGGTGAAGGAAAAGCAAGACCAAGATCCTGTCTTGTTCCAATTGAAAGAAGTTATTCATAAGCAAAAAGTGATAGTTTTCTCCAAAGGGAGAGATGGGGTGTTAAGGTACCAAGGTAGATTGTGTGTTCTCGATATTGGTGGTGTTCGAGAGAGGATAATGTCTGAAACTCATAGCTCCAGATATTCTATCCATCTTGGCTCCACCAAGATGTACCACAATTTGAGAGATGAAATGGAATGAAGAAAGATATTACTAAATTTGTCTCTAAGTGTCCCAATTGTCAATAGGTCAAAGTTAAGCATCAAAGGCCTTATAGGTTAGCTCAGAACTTTGAAATTCTAGAGTGGAAGTGGGAGATGATCAATATGGACTTCATTATCGGTTTACCAAGCTCCCAAAAGCAACATGACTCAATATAGGTAATCGTGGATCGGATTACTAAACCAGCCAACTTCTTGGCAGTCAAGACCACTAATACAGCTGAGGAATATGCCCAGATATACATTCGTGAGACTGTGAGGTTGTATGTCCCTTATCTAATTTTGGTAGAGGAGCTCAATTCACTTCTCAATTTTGGAGATCTTTTCAGAAGGGATTGGGTACGAAGGTGAATCTGAGCACAACCTTCAATCCTCAGACAAATGGACAGGCGGAGCGCACCATTCACACTTTGGAGGATATGTTGAGGGCTTGCGTTCTCAACTTTAAGGGAAATTGGGATGATCACTTGCCATTGATCGAACTTTCCTACAACAATAGTTATCATGCAAGTATCCAAATGAGCCCTTATGAAGCTTTGTATACGAGGAGATGTAGGTCACCAATTGGGTGGTTTGAGGTTGGTAAAGCTAAATTGATTGGACCTGATCTTGTCGACCAGTCCATGGAGAAGGTGAAGGCTATAAGAGAATGGTTGAAGACCACATAAAGTCAACAAAAATCCTATACTAATGTGAGGGAAGGGACTTGAAATTTGAGGAAGATGATTGGGTGTACTTGAAAGTGTCACCCATGAAGGGTGTCATGAGGTTCGGTAAGATGGGGAAGTTCAGGCCATGCTATATCGGACCCTACCAAATTCTGAGGAGGATGGGGAAGGTCGTCTATGAGTTAAAATAGCCATCCGAGTTAAATGGGATCCATCCAGTATTCCACGTTTCAATGTTGAAGAAATGCTTCAGAAATTTGACCTTAGTGATCGCTATTGAGAGCACAAGGGCAAAAGATAGCCTATCCTATAAAGAAATCCTAATCCAAATTCTTGATCGACAAGTTCGTAAGTTGAGGAATAAAGAGATATCCTCCATTAAAGTTCTATAAAGGAATCAATTCATTCAGGAAGTTACATGGGAAGCTAAGGAATCCATGAAGAGCAAATACCCACACCTATTCTTGCAAAATAACGATGATGTCAACGGTAATAACCTAATCCTTAACGTAATTGAAGTTTCCATTCCCGATTGATATGTTGATTTTATTCTTGAGTCTAATATAGAGATATAGAAAGTGATGGATAGTTGAGAGTTCGAGAGTTCTTGAGTGAGGGGTGAGATGATCTTTGAGTCTACTCGTGCCATAACCCCATCTTTACTCATCATTCGAGGACGAATGATCCCAAGGGGGAGATAATGTAATACACTGTGAAATTACTGAAATTCCCAAGAACATAATCGTACACATAATACGTCTTTCCAAGCTCCAATGGGAAATCCGAGACCGAATTTGTGATCAACATGAAAAATTGAGAGCAATTGGGTCAAAAAATAATTTTCACCAGTTAATTCAAAAACAGTGTTAGTCTGCGCCCCTGGCGCAACGCGGGACAGAACGTGGACTAACACTTACATTTTTTTTAAAATTCTCAATGGGAAGATTAAAATTTGTTCAGAGTTCCGGCCCCTGATGCGTCATGGACCAGTGCAAAATTCATGAAAATTTTCTTTTGATTCGTGAAAGGCCTTTTGGTCATTCTTCACCCTATCCTAAGTTACAAAAACGTGTTGAAGGATTATGTTATTCATATTATAGATTTCAAAATCCATTTTTTCTAATTCCTATGTGAAGTAATCTTGAGAGAGGAGACAAGAAAGCTTGGGGGATTGCAAAGTATGGGTCAAGTTCTTGAAGAAGATTAAGATAATCTTCATTCTAGGTATGTGAAGGGATACCCAAAGTATGAGATTGTTCTTCCATGTGCCCCATTGAATGTAGTAGGTTGCTAGTAGAAGGTGATGGGTTTTGTCTATAAAATTCTTGAATATTTTACAGAGAACTATTTTTATATTGCATATATTTTCATAAATTGTTGATCATCATTGCTTGAATTAATTTTTTAAGTGAATTATTTGTATGATTATTGTTTAGGTGAATTATTTGTGTGATTTTACAAATCCTACATGATTCTCCTTATTAAAGACTTCAAGAATGAACCTAGCGGTTGATGTCTAGAGCCTTGGTGATGTAAATATGCTTGGTTGTTCTGGTTCGGGTCTTGAATTGAGTAAACATTGATGATAATGTTGATGGAATTGACTGAGAGTGAGACCCTTAGAGTCTTTAAGAGGTTGAACTTGAATTTTAACAAAAAATCATAATTCTTTGAGTTGATAGATGACAAGATGAGTTGATGCCCTTGTTTGAGAGAGAGATTGACTGTACAGAAGTTCTGAAGTTGATAGACTTATGAACACATCAAGTCATGGGAGGAGTATTGAGCATCGAAATGGGTAAGAGTGAGTCCCACTCGCACTCATTAACTATGTGGCCAATGTAGGAGAGGATTGGACTGTGAGAGCGGATGTTTCCTCAATCCCAAAAGAGGACTTGACAGATTTATGGATCCACTGATAGACTCGTCCTCTACCCTGGCAAGGTATAGGACAATGACATCTCTTCATTGTATCATCACCGCCTCATAGGTGATGATTGTCGATTAGAGAAACTCCCCGATAGGTTCCATATTGATAGTACTCTGATGTTGATATGATAGTATGAGTCTGTATTGATGTTGATGGATACTATCCTGCTCCATATTTTGAGCTGAGATTGAGTAACTGATGAGCTGATGTCATTTCATATTTTCTTATTTATGTTGTTTACTTTAAGCCCATTTTATATACAGTATATTCTATGTACTTATGCCATTTGGTGCTGCATCATTTCATGATACAGATTCAGTAGACAGAGGACTTCAGCCGGCGAATCGTTAAGGCTCAGAGTTCCCTAGTTCCAAAAAGTGGTGAGTCCTCCCCTGCATTCAAAGGATGTTTCTTTCTTTCATATGTTTGTGTTATTTCTTGAGTTATGGTAGCCATTGTCTGTCATGGTATCTTCCTAGATCATAGGCATAGAGGCTTCATAGACGTAGAGAGAAGATGGGTTGAGGTCAGGTTTCTTTTTCGCTTTCTGTTTTCATTGAGTATCTTTAATTCTGTTATATATGACGGACATTAATGATTATTCTTGTGGCCCATGGCCTTAATTTCTGACATCGATGTGATGAGGTAGAATAGCCCAATAATAGTTATTTATTATTTATCTGATGTCTTCTGCTTATCCATTGATTGAACGAATGTAATGAGTCCAGGTGGTTTATTTGGGGACTAGCAATAGTCTCTGAGTGCCAACTACATCTAAGGTACCCTCTCGGGGCATGACAATAAGCGGTGGAGATCTCAGGCAAACACATGAATCAATTCGATGATGTCACCACCCAAGCCTAGGGCCTAGACGTGGCATGACAAATGGGGAACCCGAAGGAACCCCAAAGAAGCCTGTTAACATGTCATTACACATCACTAGTCACGGAAGCATATAAAAACATTGAAGAGCAAGAATATGGGCAAAGGGGGCTAAGGGAAAAGGTTGCACAATATTATAGTCCAAAGACAAGAGTCAAACTCATATCATGGATACATAACATGCCCAACAACCACCTCTACTACATAGATAAGAGCGGGGGGAAAGACAATGCAACCGGGCTCATCCTTATAGTCAAATAGAACATAAAGAAGAGTATTTCAATACATAACAAGAGAGCCTAGACTAAGGTCTCCGAAGTAGAGGACTTACCAACTAGCTTGAGTAGCATTTAATTAGCCATGTGGAGGAGGATGATCAACTTGGGCTCCGGTTCCTACATAGTGATATCATGTAGCCAAGATTATGCGTTAGTACATTTGGATGTACTATGTATGTAGGATGCAATGCAACAATAGATAGACATCATAATCAAAATGGATAATATTAAGCAATAGGCATAATATAACAATATGGCATGTATGATCAATGCTTAAGTGAATCATGCTTAAGTAACTCATGCTCACGTAAGATATAATATGTGTAGAAGAGACCAAGCTAGATTTTCAAGGTACAAACCCCTTGGTCGTTGTTTGGTACAAACTCCTCGCATGGTTGATAATAATCACACCTTATCACCATAGTGCCGAAGTACAAACCCCTCACATGGTTGATGAGTACAACTGCCACCTCGGTTACTCGGGCTCTTATCCCCCCGGATCGGGTATGGTCTAATGCAACACTTTATATAGAGTATATAATGTACACAAACTCAATTTATCATCATATAGTAATTCATATCATATCTCATGCTTTAGACCTTCAACTCCTCAAGAATCCACATCCGGACATTTTATCAAACACTTAAAGGGTGTGTAATGCTAGTATAAAAGCATGAAATGTAGAGATGAAATCATGCAAGAAAATTCATTATAAAATCATCAATCAATACCTTGCAACACCCTCAAGTAATATACATCAAAACCCCTCATCACACCTCACAATAGGTCCAAGATTTATAGCTCAAAACATAGCAAAACAGTCACAACTTTACACAACTTTAACATAGTATGCAGTGAATTTCATAATATGCAAGACCCATTTGTAAATACACTTTAAATCATGTAATTTGAGTAAAAGGAGGCTTGGGTATTATGGGTGAAAATAATTCATGAAAGAAACCCACATACCTTAGCTTAGAGATGAACTTGGTGAAGATTGGAGATGGAAACTTTAAGCTTGAAGAACCTTGAAGGAAAACCTTAGCTTGGGATAAGGGTTTGGGACTTGAATTTTGGAAGTGAAAATATGGCTAAGTATTTGAGTGAGTATTGGGAAATGTTTAGGATGATATGAAAGTGATATAAGTCTAAATATGGGTAAAAACACATTTAGTAATACTTAGACCCAAGACTTAGAATCTTGGACCAAAAAACAAAAGCAGTCCCCAAAATGAGCAGAGGCACATTTCAGAGGCGACACGAAAACCTCACTGAAAATTGCACTTTTGGAATTCAATAATTGCTAATCTTTCGCTTATAATTGGGATTAGACCCATTTTCACCTAATTTTGACCCCCTGAACACGAATGTGATGTCAGATTTTTGAAATAGCAAACGAATTTTGAGATATATGTAATTTAAAATTTCAGGCATTCCAAGGCATGTTTTCAGGTGCTTTTTAGGGTCCTTTCAATATTTTCCCCTTGGGAACCTTTGTCCTTGAATGTAAAAGAGACGTACAAGACAAGATTGATCATAAACAAATCAACCCCAACAAGAATGCAACATCATATTTATGATACCATTTTCCAAAATCTCAACATAAGTATAAAATAATCATAAACTTGTCAACTTAAACATGAATGCATATGAATGATATAGGAGCTGAAATACAAGACTTGAAATCTCATAGGGACTTAGAATTGGTACCTTAGGTTTGAGTAGAGTGGAAAAGATAAGGATACCACTTTTGCACGTCTGCTTTGGGCTCCCTCCAAAGGACCTTAACAGATGTCACCTCCTTGTTCCTCAATGTCTTCACTTGCCTATCCACAATCTGAACCGAAACCTCCTCATAGGTCAAGTTATCCTCAACAACATCCATAACATCAAGAGGCACAATACCATGGGATCACCAACACATTTTTTCAATATAGAGACATGAAACACCGGATGAACCAAATTCATTTCACTAGGCAACTTCAATTAATAAGCTACCTTGCCAACCCTCTTCAACACCTATTAAGGACAAACATATCTTGGACTCGACTTTCCCTTTTTACCGAAACGGACCACACCTTTTATTGGAGAAACTTTCAAATAAGCCCAATCACCCACTTTGAATTCAAGGTGTCTTTTTCTCACATCGGCATAAGATGTTTAACGACTTTGGGCCGTCTTCAACCTTTCCCTAATCATCCAAACCTTCTTAAGAGCCTCCATAACCAGATCTGGTCCCATTAATTCCACCTCTTCGACCTCAAGCCAACTAACTGGTGATCTACAACATCTCCCACAAAGAGCCTCAAAAGGAGTCATACTGATGCTATAGTGATAGCTATTATTATAGGCACACTCAATCAAAGGAAGATGGTTATCCCAACTACCCCTCAACTCCAATACACAAGTCATTAGCATATCCTCAAGTGTTTGGATGGTTCTCTTGGCTTGGCCATCCCTTTTGGGATGAAAAGTCATACTAAGGTGAACTTTTATACCAAGAGCCCTTTGAAAAGACCTCCAAAAGTGTGAAGTGAATTGTGAACCATAATCGATACGATGGATAAGGAACCCCATGCAACCTCACCAACTCATGGATATACAGCCTTGCATACTCTTCAGCCCCATATGAGGTCTTAATCGGTAGAAAGTGGGCCAATTTCGTCATCCTATCAACCACCACCCGTATGGAATCAAACCCTTTTCTAGTCTTGGGCAACCCAATCACAAAATTCATATTAATCACTTCCCACTTCCAAGTAGGAATCTTTTTCATGGGTTAGGCCACCCAAACCTTGATGTTCGGCTTTGACTTGTTGACAACTATGGAAACCAGAAACGAATTTGGTAATACCCCTCTTCATGCCTCCCCACCAATACATATCTCTCAAGTCTCTATTGGTGGAACCGGGGTGGATAGAATAAGAAGAATTGTGGGCATCATCAAGGATCTTCTCCCTCAAACCATCAACACAAGGACACACAACCTACCTTGGTACCTAAGGGCCCTATCTCCCCTTTGGGAGAAAGTCTCTACTTTTTCCTCATTCACCAAGGCCTTCAATTTAAGCAAGGAGGAGTCAAGATCTTGTTTTTCTATCACCTTATCAACCAATGAAGACTTAGACCCATCAACAACAACCACACCATTATCACCAACCTGCTCCAACATAACCCCCAATCTAGCCAATTGATGCACCTCCCTATCCATCTCCCTACCACCATCAACATGGGCTAAGCTACCCATAGACATCCTAGTCAAGGCATCCGCCACCACATTTGTCTTACCCGGATGACAGTGCACACTCATGTCATAGTCTTTGAGAAGTTCTAACCATCTCCTTTGCCTTAAGTTGAGATCCTTTTGAGTGAAGACATTTTGGAGGCTCTTATATCGGTTAACACATCCACATGCACCCCATACAAGTAGTGACACCAAATCTTTAATGTAAACACAATGGCGGCTAACTCTAGATCATGGGTAGGGTAGTTCCTTTCATGTACCTAGAGTTTTCTAGAAGCATAAGCTGTGACCTTACTATTTTACATCAACAAACAACCCAAACCAACCCGGGAAGCATCATAATACACCATAAATCCCTCAAGCACATTTGGTAGTGACAATATAGGAGCGGACACAAACTTGTCTTTCAATGTTTGGAAGCTCCTCTCACAATCATAGGTCCACACAAATTTAACCTTCTTTTGTGTCAATTTTATCATAGGGGAAGCAATGGAGGAGAACCCATTCACAAAGCTTTTATAATAACCCGCTAGGCCCAAGAAACTCCTAATATCTGATGGGGTCAATGGTCTGGGCCAATTTCTAATCATATCGGTTTTCTTAGGATCTGCTTTTATACCATACTCCTACACCACATGACCCAATAATGCAACCTCCTTCAACCAAAATTCACACTTATCATATTAAGCATGTAATTTCTCATTCTTCAATCTTTGGAACACCATCCCCAAATGACTCATATGCTCCTCTCTACTATGTGAATAGATCAATATATCATTAATGTAGACCACAACAAAGGAATCAAGGTAAGGTTTGAAGACCCTATTCATTAGGTCCATGAAGATGGTTGGTGCATTGGTCAACCTAAACAACATCACAATAAACTCATAATGCTAATATCTAGTCTGGAATGCCATCTAGGGAGTATCACTCCCTCACCATCACTTGATGATACCCGGACCGAAGATCAATCTTAGGGAAGAAGCTAGCCCTTTGCAATTGGTCAAACAAATCATCAATCCTTGGAAGAGGATACCTATTCTTGATGGTGACCTTATTGAGTTGTCGATAGTCAATGCATGCACATTCTAAGTGACCCATCCTTCTTCTTTACAAATAACACCGAGGCACCCCAACTGATTGGCTAGGTCTAATAAACCCCTTTTCTAAGAAATATTTCAATTGTTCCTTTAACTCCACCAGGGCCATATGGTAAGGGGGAATTGAGATAAGTTGAGTATCGAGAAATAGATCTATGCCAAAATCTATCTCCCTTTCAGGAGCGACACCGGGAAGGTCATATGGGAAGACATCAAGAAACTCCTTAACAATCGGAACTGACTCAATGGAAGGGGAATTGGACTCTACATCTTTAACCCTCACAAGATGATACAAACACCTCTTAGAAATCAGCTTATGGGCTAGCATAAAATGAATCTACCCTTGATCACCATATCTTGACCTTCCCACTCAAGGACGGGTTCATCAGGGAATTGAAACTTGACCCTATGGGTTCTACAATCAATAGAAACATAGAAGGCATGCAACCAATCCATCCCAAGAATGACATCAAAATCAACCATGTCTAATTCAACAAGATCACAAGGCAACAACTTATGCAAAATGCAAATAGGAAAACTCCTATAAACTTTCCTAGCAACAATAAAGGCACCAATAGGAATAGACACTTCATATGACTCATGCAACAACTCGAGGTCGACATGGAACGTTTCAGCAACAAAAGGGGTAACAAAGGATCAATCAAAACATATATATCAAAGTCAAAGATTTTCAAAATACCGGTAACAAAATCGGAAACCTGACCAACCCCTTGCCTCCCATGTAGTGCATAAAACCGATTGTGCCTTAGGGAACTATCTTGAGGACTACCTCTACTCAATGGGACCGCATTAACACCCTGGCCTTTGCCATAGTTTCTTGGACAATCCACCTTCTTGTGACCAAGTTCCCCACATTCAAAGTATGCATTAGAATCTTTCAAACATTGGCCTCCATGGCTCCTTCCATATTTAGGGCACACATCAACAAGAGCCACCCCACCAATACCTTGAGGCCTAGTGAAGCCATTGCAAACCCCCTATTAGTAGCATGAGAAGGTCTTTGGCCTTGACGAAATCTAGCACCCTTTTGGAATTTACCCTCAAATCGTGCCCTCTTAGCCTCATGCCCCCTTTTTCTTCCTCAATTTCTCCTCCTCCATTTGCTTGGCATAGGTTATCAACCGAGATAAGTCCATGTCACTAATTAGCATGGTGGACTGACATTCTTCACCTACCAAGTCGAAGACCCCCATCAAGAACTTATTCATCCTAGATCTAGGATCGACCACCAAATGAGGAGCATACTTTGAAAGTTGATTAAACTTGAGGGCATACTCCCTCACACTCATAACACCTTGTTTCAATTTCATAAGCTCTACCAACCTTGCTTCCCTAAGCTCAAGAGGGAAAAATCGATTAAGGAAAGCCAATTTGAGCACCTCCCAAAACACCACATTACCAATTCCCTTTTCACCCTTCCATTGATCATACCATATTTGGGCTACCCTTTTGAGTTGGTATGCCGCCAACTCCGCCTATTCATTCGGCCCAACATCCATGAATTCAAAATCTTATAGACCTCGTCAATGAACTCTTGTAGATCTTTATCTACCTTTGACCCATAGAAAACCAGGGGATTCATCCTCATGAAGTCCCTTATCCTAGCTCCCGGGGTAGTAGCATGAGGGGCTCGGGCCTCTTGATTGACTTAGTTGGCCACTACTTGGGCAAGCATAGTAAAAGCATCCCGAAGCTCACCATTGGTAAGTTGCTCCTCGGGAGTTTGGGCCTGTCTTCCTATAGTGTTTGGCATGATCTAGCATAGCAAAAGCAATCATTAGAGGGAAAAACTCACTACAACTCTATAGCAAGATGTAGAACATAAAGAAGGGAAACATTTCCTAAAACGTCTCATAGCCTCCTACTCATAGTCATGGTGCACTTCATAACCATGAATAGGACTCCAATCGATGCAATGTGTTGGACTCCGAGAATACATAAGTCGCCATCCGTCCAGGAGGTGCGGATATAGTATGAATCATCTCAGCTCCGATCATGGTGGGTGACTGCG
>JAOTQR010068788.1:0-13420 GCA_025774065.1 Solanum ossicruentum | reverse complement strand
ATGGCACCTTGAGAATGTGTATCGACTATCGACAATTGAATAGGGTGACAATTAAGAATATATACCCCCTCCCCAGGGTTGATGATTTATTTGATCAGTTACAGGGTGCCAAATTCTTTTCAAAAATTGATTTGAGATCAGGTTATCACAAGGTGAGGGTGAAGGAGAAAGAGATAAGCACCAATACTTTCTCTATCGCCTAATACCTAAGACTGCTTTAGGAACGCACTATGGTCACTTTGAATTTCTTGTTATGTCACTTGGGCTAACGAATGCACTAGCAGTTTTTATGGATCTGATGAACAGGGTATTCAAGACATTCTTGGATGTTTTTATGATAGTGTTTATAGATGACATTTCGGTATATTCAAGATCAGAAAAGGACCATGCAGATCACTTGCCATAGGTGTTACAGACTCTTTGTGATCGACAGTTGTATGCTAAGTTTTCTAAATGTGAATTTTAGTTAAAATCAGTACTCTTGGGTCATATTGTATCTGATGAGGGAATAAGGGTGGATTCACAAAAGATAGAGATTGTGAAAGCTTGGCCAAGACCAACAACACCCACGAAAGTTCGGAGCTTCCTAGGCTTGGAAGGTTATTACAGAAGGTTTGTTAAAGGTTTTTCTTCTATTTCTGCACCCCTAAAAAAGCTGATGCATAAGGTAACCAAGTTCCGATAGAATGATACGTGTGAAAGGAGCTTCCAGAAGCTGAAAAATAAGCTAACGTCTGCACCTGTGCTAATACTTTTGGAAGGCACTGAGGGGTATATAGTGTAATGCGATGCTTCATGAGTTGCCTTAGGGTGTCAACTGACATAGAATGGTAGGGTAATTGATTATGCATCTAGGAAACTACAACCACATGAGAAGAACTATCCAACACATGATCTTGAGCTAGCAGCGGTTGTGTTTTCTTTGAAAATATGGCGCCACTATTTGTATGGGATTCACGTTGACATGTATATTGATTATAAGAGCCTGCAATACATCTTTAAGAAGAAAGAACTAAACTTAAGACAGCAGAGATGGCTAGAGCTAATAAAGGAATATGACGTTGATATACTATACCATCCGGGAAAGGCAAATGTAGTAGACGATCTCTGAGTCATAAGGAAATCATGAATACTAGTGATCCAACTGTGATAAGTCAAGGAATGGCTAAGGATCTACATCAGTTAGCTAATCTGGAAGTTCGCCTTCTTGAAACTCCCAAGGAAGGGGTTATTATGCAGAATGTTGTGGAGTCTTCATTGTTAATGGAGGTGAAAGAAAAATAGTTCGAGGATCCTGTTCTATGATAGCTTAAGGAAAAGGTGAGTCAAGGTACGATAAAAGGCTTTGACCTTGCACAAAATGTACTTTACTACTAAAATATATTATGTGTGTCTGCTATTATTGGATTAAGAAAGAGATAATAGAAGAAGCCCATCATTCCCGATATTCCATCCATCCAGGATCAACTAAGATGTACCATGACCTAAAGGGAATGTTTTAGTGGGGAGGCATGACAAAGGAGCTCGCAGAATTTGTAGCTTAATGTCCAAATTGCGAACAGGTGAAAGTAGAACACCAAAAGCCAGGAAGTTATATGCAGTGTATAGAACTTCCAAGATAGAAGTGGGATATGATCAAGATGGATTTTTTTACAGGTTTGCCTCGCTTATTTCAGAAGTTTGACTCCATATGGGTAATAGTTGACAGACTTACAAAGTCAGCATACTTCATGCTAGTTAGGAGTGATTATACAGCTGAAGAGTACGCTGAGCTATACCTAAAAGAGATAGTCATGCTACATGGAGTCCCAATATCCATTATATCAGACCGAGGAGTTCAATTCACTGCAAAGTTTTGGAAGTCCTTCCAAAGGAGTTTAGGAACACAAGTGAATTTTAGTACAACATTCCATCCCCAAACAGACGGTCAAGCAGAATGCACCATTCAGACACTTGAAGATATGTTGGGAATTTGTGCATTGGACTTTAAAGGTAGTTGGGTGGACCATTTGCTACTTATTGAGTTTGCCTATAATAATAATAGCTACCACACGAGTATCAAGATGGAACCTTATGAAGCTTTGTATGGAAGGAAATATATGTCGCCAATTGGATGGTTTGAAGTGGGTGAAACCACCTTACTAGGGTCAGACCTAATACAACAAGCCATGGAAAAATTTAAGGTGATACAGCAGTGACTAGAAACAGCCCAAAGTCATCACAAATCATATACGAATGCTAAAAGGAGAGGACTGGAATTTTTAGTAGGGGATTGGGTATTTTTAAAGGTGTCACTAATGAAAGGGGTTATGAGATTTGGTAAGAAAGGAAAACTGAGCCCATGTTACATAGGGTCATATCATATTATTAAAAGGTTCGGGCAGGTTGCATATGAACTAGAGCTACCCGAGAGCTTTTAATGGTTCCTCCAATTTTTCACATCTCAATGCTTCGAAAATGCATAGGTGATCCATCTCGTATCACTCCTATTGAGAATGTACAGGTTACCGGAGATCTCACATATGAAGAGGTGCCTATTGCTATTCTAGATCATCAAGTGAAGAAGCTAAGGAATAAAGAAATAGCTTCAGTAAAAGTACTTTGGAGAAACCAGCAAGCAGAAGAAATAACATGGGAGGTTGAGGACGCGATGAAATCAAAGTACCCTTACTTATTTGAAGCTAAAGAGAATGTCCAACATGAAGAATTGGGACACTAATAGGTACGTGTTATTGAATACTCAGTGTGTTATCAAAAGTTTATGTAAGTAAAGGTTTATTCGTCCTCGAATAAACTTACATAAGCTATCCAATTTTGCTAACATTTGAGGACGAATATTCCTAGGGGGGAGGATGTAACATCCCACAACTTATAGTACTAGTACAATTAAAATGAAACATGATATGGTTTGGTCAAATTAGCGCCCATTTTTAAAAGTGCTCGAATTTTATGTTATAGAAAGATATATGTGTCTAATGCTTAAGAGGGCCGAGTGTATACATATTTGTGTCAAAATGAGGAGATCATGGCCTTAAATGAAATAAGGGAATTGAAGTACTTGTCGGATTTAAGAAACTAGCAGGTGAGTCACCTACTTGTTTATTTTAAATTTGCTAGCTAAACGGAGACGAGGCTCAACGTCGAATTTGTCCAAATCTGATTATGAATAAAGTCTGTGCTAAGGGTGTAAATTTAGACCATGTTTTAGCATCATAAACATACTATATTTTCCGCTCAAGGAGGATATTAGAAGGGACCAAAGAAATCACAATTTCTTGGATATTTTAGGCCCAAACAAAGTGAAGAGAATGTTGAAAAATAGGCAGCCCAAGAACATCAACTTGGAGACCCATTTAGGCCCAAGTGTAATGGCCAAACTGCTGAATAACCAGCTTGATAATATGTGGTATTAAGTGATCAAAATGTTAAAAGAAAGGTGGTCAAATTAGTCCTATAAAAAGGGGTTATAAGCAGCAACATTTATTCACTCTTAGACTTGGAAAAAATTTAGCTTTCTCAAAACTTTGGTATTTTTCTTTCTTGACCTAGCAAGTAGCTAGAAGGGGACTTCTAGGGTTCTTGGAGAAGCCCTACACCTTGAAGTTAGTGGTAAATAATTTTACACATATTTTTAGTATGGTATGAAAAATAAGAAGTATATGCTAGTATGTTGTGCTGGAAATTTGGGTCAATATGTGTTTAGAAAGTTGCTGCATACTTACCTTTTGTTTTAGTGGCTTATCACGGTTTATGGGCTATTTTATGAAGATAAATTGATATTATTAATATAATTTGAGGTATAAATATTACCCTAAGGTTGCTGCCCTAATTTTGGTTTCATTTAACAAACGCGTTATATTGTGTTATCTTAAGTGTAACATTGAATGGAACTTGTGGGCTGTTGAATGAAAGGTTATTGTCCCACGTACTTCATGACTTCTTGGGTGCTTTTCTAAGATTGTTTTAGTACTATTTGTATGTGTAAATGTTGCTTGAACAGTTTGGTTAGAATTGGAATAGGTTTGGAGTTGTCGACTTCAAAATGTAGCGAAGGGAGGTAATGTTATGCTGTCCATTTATAGGTTGTGTAGAATTGCTATGTGTTGTGCTTTGTGGGCTGTTGGTAAGACTGTTGTGGCACTTAACCAGGCTACAAATGATGTGTACAGGTGAATGTGTGTTAGAAAATATGATTAGGGGCGTAAAGGTTTGAAAGAATACGCTCGGGTTTATAGATATCCGCTTGTTGTTTATGTATTGATTTGTTATGTGATTGGGCTCTTAAGATGTGTCTATTGGCTGCTAATGCTAGTTTTATCACCTACTATGTGGTAGATAAATATTTGTAGGAAGGGAAGGCTATCTCGAGGTAGTAACGAGGTCATACAAAAAGGTATGTAAGGTATGTAAAAGGTCATACAAAAAGGCATGAAGCATAGATCTCTCCTTGGCACATAAAGGCACTTACCAACTCCGACATAACTATTAATTGTGTCTATACTCTTTGACATGTTCATATGCTCCCATGCATAGTCACCTTCAAATCTGCATACATACATGGATACCAAGTTACATGGGTTCTTTTTGCCAAATAAAGTCCACGAGTTATTTCATCTCATACGCATTTCATTATTTATGTAACGTACTCGTTTTACTGTCATATTGTCTTATATGATTATCTACATGTCACATGTTATATCTACAGTCCTACAACTCCAATATTGTGACCACCAAAAGAACATCTCAAAGGTAATTAAAAGACTAAGTATATTATTTATTGATGGGTGGTAGCCTGAGGGGTGGAAGAATCACCTAGCTGGGGACGATCCTATCACGGGTGGTAACCCGAGGGGTTGAGAAAGAACCTATCCAGGGATGATCCCATACATTGTTTATTGATGGGTGGCAGCCCGAGGGATGGAAGAATCACCTAGCCAGGGACGATCCTATCACGAGTGGTAGCCCGAGGGGTCAAGCAAGAACCTAGCCAGGGACGATCTCGATACAGTTTCACCATTAATTAGTTGGTCATTTGTATTACAGTTGTGCACAGATTATATAGTAAAGGTAATGTAATATAAAGAACATAAAGTACATGATCCAAAGTATAACCAAAGGTGGTCTCTAATCTTGCACTAGTGCATGGTCTCATTTAATTTTTTACTTCACGTATAGTATATCCTTCCTTACATATTCAGTACATAATCTCGTACTGAAGTCCCTTATAAGGGACCTGCATTTCATGCTGCAGGTACATGTGCTAGTACATCTCCCCAATAGGAGTACAGGATATCCAGCTGCTGATACCAAGCTCCAGGTTGCTCTAGGGCTTTGTGTGTGTCTAGAGCTTATATATTTATATTGTACAGTTAGTTGAGGCGGGGCCTGTCCTGACCCTTGTCAGGTGCTTTCTCTTACCTAGAGGCTTTGTAGGCTATGTAAATTAAGTGTCGTCATGTCTCATACTTTAAACATCGTGGCCCCAACGGCCTAGTCATATGCATTTCCTTTTGGCTTGTTATCACTGTTTATCTGCTTAAAGGCATGTCAAAGATAGAAATCTCTTATAATAGATATCGAAAGTGCATAGATACTGGTTGGTTCTCCCGAGCCTTATCGGCAACAGGTGCCAGTCCGCCCTAATAGGACTTTGGGCCGTGACATCAATAAATACTTGAGCTTTTGAAAGCTCGCCTGACACTCCTCCGAGGACTGAAATTCCACATCCTTCTGAGTAAGCCTAGTTAATAGGGCTGCTATAGAAGATAATCCTTGAACAAAATGCCCATTGTACCCTGCCAAACAAATGAAGCTCCAAATTTCAGTCATAGAAGTAGGCCTATCCCACTCACAAATAGTTGTTACCTTGGCTAGATCTAGCATAATACCGTCATTTGTAACCACATGCCCAAGGAATGCTATAGAATTAAACCAAAACTCACACTTTGAGAACTTTTCATATAACTTCTCTTTCCTCAATCTCTAAAGTACAATCCTCAAGTGTTGAACAAGATTGGCCTTACTCTTGGAATAAACCATGATATCATGTATAAACATAATCACAAATATATCCAAATAGGGGTTCATCACTCGGTTCATCAACTCCATAAAAGCAGTTGGGGCAGTAGTAAACCCGAACGACATCACCACAAACTCGTAATGCCCAATGTCACATCAATGTTATCTACACCCAACTATATCAAGTTAGCAATAGAATCTCACCCAATAAAAGTCACGGCCCAACCCCGATACACTCGACTCACCACTAATGATTCACCTATCGGGGTGGAAAATATAAATAGGCTCGGCAAGGGGCTCACACATAATATCAAGATTCCGAAGTAGAATAAGCTAACACATAAGAATAAGTTGAGCCTAGATCAAATAAAACTGAAGTAGAGCGGTGGCACATTAGAATCATATCTATAATAGTGCATTAGAGGCCTCTACCTTGCCTCTCTCTGGAACAACATAGCAGACTATATGCCTACCACTAGCTTATGGGCCTCTACGGGCTCCACCTCTCAATTTACCATGACCTCCCCTAGTACGACACCTCATACCCTAAGAGGTGTCTCTAGCTGCAGGAGCTGGGGCTGGACGAGCCGGCTGAGGTTTTGAAGTTTGCATAGGAAATACACAATGTGGAAAATGGTTGGCGAAGTGCTCAACCTCATCACATACATAACATGCTCTAAGCTCCCACAAATGAAATGGATGTCTCAAAAACTCTCTACCTCGGGGCGAGGGTCCATTAAACTGGTTGGGTTGATGGAATATCCTCCCGCCACCCTGCTTGTCATGTCTGATGTGCTTTATCGTGCGAGGCTGAGAGACCATCTTTGTTGATATTGTTTTCGCTTTTTAAGGCAATTTCATTTAGGGTCACATGGTATGCGGGACAAGATAAATATGGTTGTAAGGATATTTTATGAGTTAGAATATTTAGTGGAATTATTTAATTTCATCCTTTGTAAAAGAATCCCCAAATTAGCTAATCCGCATGAGATAAATTTACTCTATTCTTATACCCTAGAGCTTAACGTGTATATATCTGCGTTAAGAAAGTTACACTAATATGTCACATTTATATGTGTTGTGGATAATTTTTATTTTATTTTTAAGATTTTAAATTTGATAAGTTCTTTTACTTAAGATTAATTCCACGTATAATGTAATTCTTTAATTTACTAAATGGTGTAATTTTTAAAGTGACCAAGTTTCTTGCGTATTGAATCTTTGTATATGCTTCCTTGCATATATTTATTGACGAATTAAATAAAAGAGACAGATTTTGTCGCTTTTATTTAATTTTAATTAATAATTTTTTATAAATATTTTATATTATTTATAAATTTATATAAAAAAATTTAAATAGCGACAGACTGCGTCGCTTTGTTCGATATTTTTGGGATAAAATTTGGTCAATTTTTTTTTAAAGGAACAACAGATGTAGAAACACTATCCGTCACTCCTGTTTAAGTATCAGATATATACTGTCACGAATTTTTCTCCATTTTTTACTTTCCTTTCTATTTGTTATCTCTCTTGTCCTACTCTCTCTAGTCAAAACCCCACCTCAACCCTAACCCTCGCCACACTCGCCACCTTAGTGCCGCGCTACAACCTAATCTCCTAGCCCCTCTCCCATTCTTGTTGTTAAGGTTAGTTTTACGATTTTTTTGTGTATGTAATTTGATAATTTTTTTATTTGTAACTTAGTTTGTTTAACTTAGTTTATTTAATTTATGCTACTAAAATAATTAATTTGTGAACTTGATCGTGAATTAGTGAATGAAGTTACTATTTTTATTTTAGGGTTTTATTTTGAATTTTTTATTTTTAAATTAGATCGTGAATTGTATATTTTCTTGTTGCAATTGAAGTATTTTAAAGTTAGAATGTTATTAGTATAGTCAGTTTTTATATTTTGTGAGAAATTAATGAATGAAGGTCTCAGGGTTTTAGTTTGAATTGGGATTTTCTGAATTAGATTGTGAATTAAGTATTTTTTGAGTGGAAATTGAAATATTTTCATAGTTAGAATGTTATTAACATAGTCTATAAATTTAATTGTAAATTACTGATTAAAGATTTTAGAGATTTAATTCGAATTGGATTGTTTGAATTAGATTTTAAATTAGGTTTCTTTAAGCTGGAATCAAAGTGTTGTTGAAGTTAAAAGTTATGTTTAACAAGTAAATAGAAGTTATAAGTTAGAAATGTTGCATTTTTTAACTTAGAAATACTTGAATATAGGATGTTTGAAAGTTCTACTTAGAAAAATGTTAAATTTATATGATTTTTGAAGTTTAAGTACTAATTCGAACTTAAAACATGAATTTAGGGAATTTTTGAAGTTGAAAACTTATAATTTGATTTTTTTTTTACATTAACTTAGAAAAATTCAACTGGAATATCATGAACTTAAAACTTAATTAGAACTTTAATTACAACTTAGAACATAATCAAAACTTGTATTGAACTTAGAGCTTTGAACTTAAATTTAGAACTTGAACTTTAGGCTGGATTTTTTAAATTGAACTTAGAATTTTCTTTGGTTTATAAATGTTTTGAACTTAAGACTTTAGAACCAGTTAAAACTTGAATTTGAAATGTTGTTGACGTTAAAATTCTTTTTGAATTATAGCCTTTATATGAACTAATTAAGCTAACTATAATTTAAAATATTGGACGTAGTGTTTAATTATTTCAACTTAGGTTGTAAACTTTAGAAATTATGAATTATATTGTACATGAATTTATTAACTTAAGTTTCATGAATTGCAGTCTTTAAGAACTAATTAAGCATAAACTTTAGAAAGGTTGAATTATTGTAGGGAATTTTAAGTAGTGAACATTGAACTTGAATTTATAAATTGAACTGTAGCAGTTTTTATGTTAGAACTTATATTTGAGAACTTGAACGTTACGATTTTTTATGTACTTAGAAAGTATTTTAATTTTTATAAATTCTCAACATTAGATACTTGAACTTGAATTATACTTGAAATTTAGGAGTTTGTACCTTAACTTAGAAAAATCTTACTTGAACTTTAGAAATCATGAATTATTGTAGGATATATGAACTTTAAGTTGTGAACTTTGAACTGGAATTTAGAACTTGAAATTTAGCATTTTTAAGTTGAACAATAGGACTTTTTAACTTGAACTCAAATTTTAGAACATGAATTTTATGATTTTTGAAATACGTAGAAATTGTTTTGCTTTGTATAGATTTTCAACTTTAGATACTTGAACATTAATTATACATGAAATTTGAAAGTTGTATTTTAACCATGAAAAATCCAACTTGAACTTTAGAAGTGTTGTAAGTTAGAAATCTTGAATTATTTTAGGATATATGAACTTTAAGTTGTGAACTTGAATTTAGAACTAGATTTTGAAGTAGACCTTTGAGATTTTTTTAATTTGAATATAGATTTTAGAACTTGAATTTTAGGATTTTTTAAGTACTTAGAAATTATATTGGTTTGTATAAATTCTTAACTTTAGATACTTGACCTTTAATTATTCTTGAAATTTGAAAGTTTTTACTTTAACCTAGACAATCCAACTTGAACTTTAGAAATCTTGAATGATTTAGGATATATGAACTTTAAGCTGTGAATTTTAAAATTATTTTTAGGATTTCTAAGTTTAAGTATAGGTTTTTTTTTAAAAAAAAATCTTGAACTTATATATTACAATGTGAAACTTTAATTATACTTGAAATTTGAAAGTTTTTAATTTAACTTCGAAAAATTCAAGTTGATGCATGAATGCTTTGTGAAATCGATGACGGTTTGAAACCTATATTTATTGATGTGTTATAAATTTTATTAATTATGCATGACACTTCTTATTTTTTAGAAAAATAAATTTGATAGGTGCCCTTGCAGTGCATGTAGGTGCTTGATTTTTTAGTCCAAACCGAAAGATAATTTCTAAGCGGTGTATCCACACCATATTCTAAGGGTCAAAGATGTGGAGTGTGAGTCACCTACTTTTGAATTGATTATGGTGGTTAATGAGTTTTTAGATGTGTTTCCCGAAGATTTGCCCGATATTCCTCCGGAAAGGGAAGCAGACTTAGTAAAGATCTTCTCCTGGATACTTAACCAATCTTTGTTTCTCCTTATCACATGGCACTGACTTAGTTGAAAGAGTTGAAGGATTCATTGAAATACTTGTTGGAGAAAGGCTTCATTAGACTAAGTATATTGCCATGAGGTGCTCTAGTATTATTTTGTAAGAAAGAAAGATGGGTCTCTTTGGATGTGCATTGATTATAAGCAGTTGAATAAGATAACAAACAAGAATAAATAATCCATTTCCAATTGATACTTTTCAAGGAACCACCCTATAAGTACCCGGATATTATACAACCTCAACAAAGCATGGCAATTTGTTTCTGAAAATGTTGTGGACCAAGGTGATGGCCCACGGTAGCTTACACGATCCATGTGGGGCTCTACGGACTGTGTGGAGCTTCCTTGGAGTGGCCCTTCGCCTACGGAGAATGTTTGTCCCTTAAGAGTGGAGATTTAAAATAAGGCACACTATACTTAGACCCCTCACGATCTATGTGACACTTCACGACCCGTATGGCCTCTGGTGAAGGTGACTTCGTCAAATTTTTCTGAGTATGAGATCTTCAAGCTCAAGCTAAGTTTACTTTCAAGCCTACAATTTAAGCTTATTTATGTTGTTTAAGGCAATTATGGGTCTCCCACGTCAAGTCAAGTTCAAGGAAATTCTGTTGGTTAAGTTTTGCATAAGTACCAATAGAAAGGTCAACTTTAAATGGTCATACCTATTATTACATAATGAAATGGGTGACCTACGACCTATCAAATTATAGTTCTTTGAATTAGCTTTCCAAATCATCCAGTTTCACCTCATTCTGAGTTCGGAGCAAGAAGTTATGCCATCTTTCTTAAAATCTGTTTGGGCTAAATAGGGAGCCGTCATGGACCGTGAAGAGCTTCACCACCCATGAAGCTAATCGTGAGAAGTTACAGGTAAAATTTAAAGGAGCATTTAATTGAGGTACTTTTTATATTTTAACCCATCCCCAATGCTTTATAAGACCTTTGAACCCCCCCCCCCTTTACATTCCTAAATATTTCATATAGTAATTCAAAACCCTCATTCAAGACTAACCCTTAGTTTAAAAATCAAATTCACTCAAGTCTCCCTCAAGAACTCTAGTGGGGATTTTATCTTGAGAATCAAGGGAGGACTCATTCTTCTTCATATTGCTTCTTGGAATTCCTTCATTAGCTAAGGCATGGTGGTTTTAATCCTTGATTACTTCCATTCAAGTAGACCCAAATCTTTTCAAGTAATTTTTCATGAAGTTAAGTTTACTTTAAATGTGGGTTTTCATTATTCTGATTTATTAAATTCAATTAGTGAATGGGTTACATTTTATTTATGATTTTAAGTTATTTAAGCATATGATGATGATTTATAATGAAGTTTTGAAGTTATGAATATCCATGTCCCCTTTAAAGGTTGATTTATGCGTGGATGGTTTATATTATGATTTAAATATGGATTTTAGTTATGTTTTCACTTGAATTTATAATGTATTGTTGATGTTAGATTGAATCTCAATTGCCCATGCCTTTCTCATCACATTCATGACATATGCATTGATGTACATGATATATTATGAAAATTATGAATCGGGTTAAGCCCGATTATGTTTTATGATATGACTTTGCTATGATATTAGTTATGACAAAAATCTGATCTAATTATGTCTAGGATTATGGCTCATTGAGAAAATTATGGGTGTTTACACCACTATGCTTAAGGGAGCATCGATTAAGGTTTGAATAGGAGTGGGCTATCCCCAAGGGTGCATACTTATCTCTCAAGAAGGTGCTTTAAGGAGCTATCCCTATGCATGAAAAGTATGTCATGAAGAATGTTTTGCCTTTTCAGCCCATTATGCATGATAATAAAGAATGTGATTTGGCCTTTAAGCCTAAGAATGCATATAATGATTTGAAAGTCGTATGCCTCTTTTACAAGCATGTATATATATATATGTATTCTAGTAGGATGATGACCTAGAACTGATGGATTGGATGTCAACATGGCCCATGCCCAAGGGTCCATACTCTTTTCCTTGAATATGTGCTAAACATAGGATTATGTTTATGCCCTAAGGGGTAAAGTATATTAAGGATCTACCTTTGGCAAGTAGGTAACTTCTTATCGTTGTGGAGGAGCCAATAGGGTTCCAAGACATAGCTCACTTGGTCTTATGTTGGTTATGGTACCATCCTCAATATATATGAAGTATCTTCGTGTTCATACCTCATATATCTCATGGCCTACTGATATATTATTCCCTTGTTATATGATTCTTTCAATATATATGCCCTTGTCATCAAACATTGAAATGCAAGTTAAATGAGTTCATGTGTATTGCATGCCCGCATACTTAATACATTCAAATGTCCTAACACATACTTTTCCCTACAAGATTTAACCATGTAAGAATCGGAGATTTACCTTCATCTACCATATAATGGCCAAATTGGATCTTACGATATCTGTTGTGGTGAGTACTACCTTTCAAGGACAAACCACTATTCCTTGACCTATGATGTTTTGTTTATATCATTTACTTTGAGGGTGAGCTCGGGACATGTCTTGGCGCCCACCCTATCTTATGATTAAACACATTGTTGGAAATTTTGTAGACTCTCGTATGGTTATGTGCTATGTTTTGTATTTGGAGCTCATGACTATGGTTATCTATTTGATATGGCTATTATGGGTGGATTACAAGAATGATGATAATTATGTATGTTTTGAGGTGAAAATGCGAAAGATCCTAAGCAAAATTTGCCCCATAGAGTGAGTCATACTTACCCGCGCCTTAGTTCTTATGTACTATGTGCTATGTGAATCCATTTTAACCCTATGCCTATGATGTCCCCATAGTGTAAGTCCTATTTTTCTGTCCCTTAGAACAATGTGGTTATTATTTCACATGCGGTTCTAAACTGAAGATGTGTGAATAGATGCTACGAGGCTTATTTGGGGACTCTCGGTTCCCATTCACTATGTCACTTCTAGACCCTAGGTCCGGGTCATGACAAAGATGGTATCAGAGTACTAAGTTTATAAATGGTCCTCAGAGTCCAACATACCGCATCAAGTAGAGTCTCATTCATGGCTGTGAAGCTCGCCACATCTATGGATAAGAGGCTACATGTGTTAGACCCCGTAATTATTTTAATTAGGGATAACTATACAATTGAGAAATTTTGTTGTGGACGTCAGGTAATTTAAACTTAAGTATATTTCCGGTGTATGAGTAGAGTATTAAGTGAATATGGTGGGTATAATTAAATTGGAGTCGGAAGTCCTCAATTGGATCAAAATAGAAAAATTT
>JAOTQR010068787.1:0-47089 GCA_025774065.1 Solanum ossicruentum | reverse complement strand
ATATCATCAATGAAGACCACAACAAAGGAATCAAGGTAGGGTTCAAAGACCCTATTCATCAGATCCATGAAGATGGTCGGTGCATTGGTCAACCCAAAAACATAATCACAAATTAATAATTCCCATACCTAGTCCAAAAAGCCGTCTCAGGAATGTCATACTCCCTCACCTCCATTTGTTGATACCCGGACCAAAGATCAATCTTAGAGAGGTGACTAGCCCCTTGAAGTTGGTCAAATAAATCATCAATCCTTGGAGGGTCCTCATTCACCTTAGACCCACAAAATTCCGAGGGATTCATCCTGATAAAGTCCCTCACCCAAGATGTCAGTGTAGGAGCATGAGGGGCTTGGGCCCCTTAATTGGCTTGATTAGCTACAAGTTGTGCAAGCAATGTGAGAGCATCCCGGTGCTCACCATTAGCCAGTTGCTCCTCAGGTATGCAGGCTCATCTTTATCTTGTGTTAGGCAAGATCTATCATGACAAAGAACAATTATTAGGGGGAAAAACCTTATTTCAATTCTACAGCATGACTTAGAACATAAAGAATGGAAACATTTCCTAAAATATCTCATAGCCTCTTCCTCATAGCTGTGGTGTACAACACAACCCTGAATAAGACTCCAATTAACGTGGTATGTTGGGCTCTGAGAATCTAACAAGCTAGTGCTTTGATACCAAGTTTGTCACGACCAATCCTAGTGCCTAGACATGACATGGCGCATGGGGAACCTGAAGGGACACCAAGCAAGCCTCTTAACATATCGTTACACATCCTTTGTCTTGGAAGTAATAAAACACAACAAGAGAAATCGGGGCTAAGGGAACACTTTCACATCATAGACATGCAGAAAAAGAGATTCAAGGCTCATAGGATAGATACATAACATGTCCAACCACACCTCTACTACATAGATAAGAGTGGTGGCAAGGACAAGCAACCAGTCTCACCCTCATAGTCAATACATAAATAAAAGAAAGATAGTGTTAGAGCATAGCAAGAGATTATAACAAGCAACGTCCTCGAAATGGGGGACTCACCAACAAGCTTGAGAGACAATCGTTCTAGTCATGTAGAGAAGGAGGATAATCAAGCGGTGCTCTGTTTCCTACATGCTGATATCATATAGGCATTGAGTATATGTTAGTACATTTTAGTGTACTAAGTATGTAGGATGCAATGCAAAAATAGATATGAATCATAGGAAAAATGCATAATAATACTCAATAGATACCATAATATCAAGATAACATGTATGGATGATTCTTACAAAAAATCATCCTTATATAGATCAAAATTCAAGTGTAAGGAGTGGCCATTCTTAGTGCAATTCCAAGGACTACCACCTGATTAGAGAGGCACATGAGGTACAAACCCCTTCATGAGGTTGATGAGGTACAAATCCCTCAACAAGGTTGATGGAGTACAAACCCGCCAACAAGGTTGATGGAGTACAAAACCCCTGACAAGTCTATAAAGGTACAAACCCCTTAAAAAGGTTGCACAGGCCTACACCTGCTTGAGTGAGACAATCAAAGTACAAACCCCTCAACTAGGTTACACAGACCTACAACCTCCCAAGTGAGGCTTGGTCATCCCCAACACTATATAGATAATATCATATACATAAATTCCTCTCATCATCATATAGTCATCATATATAAACATTCCTTTTATCATATTAAAGTTATTCAACTCATAAGACATGCATTGGACCTTCAATTTCACAAGAAACCATAACCGGACATTTTATAAAACACTTGGCGGGTATGTAGTGCTAGTGTAAAACAATGAAATTCAAAAGTTTTTTCATGCTAGAAAATCAAACGTAAAACCATCAATAGATACTTGGTAACATCCTCAAATAATATACATCAAAATTCTTCATTAAATCTCATAATAAATTTTAGATTCATAGCCTAAAGCATAGTAAAACAGTCACAATTTCACAAACCCCAATATAGTGTGTATTGAATTTCATAATAAATAAAACTCATGAGTAGATCAACTTTAAATAATGAAATTTTAATAAAAGGAAGCTTGGGCATCATGGGTGAAAGGAACCCATGAAAAAAACCCACATACCTTAGCTTTGGGGATTAACTTGATGAAGATTGATGATGGAGACTTGAAGCTTGAATGAGAACCTTAAGATCTAGATGAGTTTTGAGACTTTAATTTAGGAGTGAAATATTTGGCTAAGTGATCTAATGAATACTGGGGAATGTCTTAGATGATATGAAGGTAAAATATAGCTGAGTATAGGAATTTTCATGCATGGGAACACTTAGGCCTAAGATGAAAAAGTCTTGGACCAAACTTGAAAAACAGTCAGCAAAATACACATCTGCGCGCCCTGGCCTCATCATGCCAGGGGCACGCATAGTCACTAGAATTTACATTTTGGAATTCTGAAATTGTTAAAAATTTGCTCTAAAATCGGGGTTAGACCATTTCCCACTCAATTTGACCACTTAATCACGAATATGAAGTTGGATTTTTGATATCACTTGTGGATTTTGAGATACATGGAAATTATGAATTGGGACACTTTTGAGGCACATTTTCAGGGATGTTTTGGGGTAAATTTAGAATAGGAACATTACCTTTGACATAATCACCATTTCACATGAAGAATTATGGGTATTTGGTTCTCATAGATTCCTTAGCTTCCTACGTAGCTTTCTCAATGAATTGGTTCCTCTACAGAACTTTGACGGAGGCTATCTCTTTGTTCCTTAGCTTACAAACTTGGTGGTCAAGAATTTGTATGGGAATCTCCTCATAGGATAGGTTATCCTGTACTCCCATACTCTGAATGGAGATTGCCTAATCAGTATCTCCCAAAAACTTCTTTAACATCGACACGTGGATTACTAGATGAATTCCATCTAACTCGAAAGATAACTCTAACTCATAGGCAACCTTCCCAATCCTCCTCACAATTTGGTAGGGATCCATATAACATAGACTCATATTTCCCCTTCTTAGGGAACCTCATGACAACTTTCATGGGTGATACTTTCAAGTACACCTAATCATCTACCTAAAATTCTAAGTCCCTTCTTCTCACATCCATGTTAGACTTTTGGCGATTGTCCGTGGTTTTCAACCTTTCTTTAATAACCTTTACTTTCTCCATGGAATAGTGGAAAAGATCAGGGCCAATCAACTCCGCTTCACCGACCTCAGACCACCCAATAGGTGATCTACATCTTCTCCCATACAAGTATTCATAAGGGGCATCTGAATGCTTGTGCGATAACTATTATTATAGGAAAATTCAATTAATGGCAGATGGTCATCCCAATTTCCATTAAAGTCATTGACAAGAGCTCTCAACCTATCATCTAACGTCTGAATGGTGTGCACTACCTAGCCATCTATCCGAGGATGAAAGGGTGTACTCAAATATACCTTCGTACCCAATCCTTTCTAACAAGATCTCCCAAATTGGGAAGTGAATTGAGATCTTTTGTTCAAGATAATAGACAAGGGAACCCCATGCAACCTCACAATTTCACAAGTCGATAACTTAGCATACTCTTCTACAATGTTAGTGGTCTTGACTTCCACGAAGTGAGTTGATTTAGTCATCCTTTCCACGATCACCCATATCGAATCATGTTTCTTTTGAGACCGTGGTGAACCGATAATGTAATCCATATTGATCATCTCCCATTTCCAATCTGTAATTTCAAAGTTCTGACCTAACCCACTAGGCTTTTGATGTTCCTATTTACTATTAGGACACTTAGAGACAAATTCAGCAATATCCTTCTTCATTCCATTCCACCAATAGCCTCTCTCAAGTCGTGGGACATGTTAATAGAGCCAGGATGGAAAAAATATCTAGACCTTTAAGCTTTATCCATGATTCTCACTTGAACACTATCAACATCAGGCACATACGGTCTGCCATGGTATCTGAACACCCCATCTCCCCCTTTGGAGAAAAGCATCACTCTTTGCTTATGAATAACTTCTTTAAATTTAAATAAGACAAGGTCTTGGTCTTTCTTTTCCTTCACCTCTGACACTAAGGATGAAGTAGGTCCATTTTGTACATTGACCCCACCTTCATTATTCTTCTCAAGTTGCACCCCCAATCGGGCCAACCAGTGCACTTTCTCCTCGAGCACTTTATTCCCTTCGTCCACATGGGCAGTGCTGCCCATAGACAACCTGCTAAGAGCATTAGCAACAATGTTAACCTTACCTAGGTGATAGAGAATGATCATGTCATAATCCTTGAGTAACTCCAACCATTTCCTTTGCCGCAATTTGAGCTCTTTCTGACGGAAGACATATTGCAACCTTTTGTGGTCAGTGAACACGTGCACATGCACCCCAAACAAGTAGTTGCACCAAAGCTTAAGTGCGAACACCACTGATGCTAATTGAGATCATAAGTAGGGTAGTTCTTTATGTGAAACTTAAGTTTTCTAGAAGCATAGGCTATCACCTTTACTTTCTTCATTAACACACAACCCAGTCAAACTCTAGATGTATCACAATATATTATAGTCTTTCATCCCATCAGGCGTAGCCAATACTGGTGCAATAGTTACTCTAGTCTTCAACTCTTTGATGCTCTTCACACCCTCGTAGGACCACTAAAACTTGACTTTTTTATGCGTTAGCTTGGTTAATGGTGCAGGCAAGGTAGAAAGCCCCTCAACAAATCTGCAGTAATAGCTCGCTAACCTTAAGAAACTCCATATCTCAGTAGGAAAGGTCGGTCTGAGCCAGTCTTTAACTGCTTCAATCTTCTAGGCATCCACTCGAATGTTGTCTCCTGAGACAACATGACTTAGGAAGGCCACAGAATTGAGACAGAACTCACACGTTGAAAACTTTGCATACAATTCATTGTCTTTGAGAATTTACAAGACCACTCTAACATGATTACCATGCTCTTCCCCATCTTTAGAATATACCAGGATATCATCAATAAATACAATCACGAACATGTCAAGGTAGGGTCTGAATACTCTATTCATCAAGTCCATGAAAGTTGCAGGTGCATTAGTCAACCCAAAGAACATGGCTAAGAACTCAAAATGGCCATACCTTGTTCTAAAGTCTGTATTGGGAACATCCCATTCCCTTACTTTCGACTGATGGTAACCCAATCTGAGGTTTATCCTTGAGAAACAAGAGGCCCCCCGAAGTTGGACAAATAGGTTATCTATCTTGGGGAGAGGATACTTATTCTTTATTGTGACCTTATTCAGTTGTCGATAGTCTATACACATTTTGAGAGAACCATCCTTCTTACGCATGAATATGACAGAAACACCCCAAAGAGAAATACTAGGTCTTATGAAACCTTTCTCTAGCAAGTCCTTCAATTCCTCAAGAAACCATAACCGGACTTTTTATCAAACACTTAGAGCGTGTGTAGTGCTAGTGTAAAATCATGCAACTCAAGAGTGAAATCATGCTGGTAAATTCAATGTTAAACTGTCAATAGTTACTTGGTAACACCCTCAAGCAATATACATCAAAACCCTTCATCATATCTTATAATAGATCTAAGATTCATAGCTTAAAACATGTTCAAACAGTCACAATTTCATAAACCCCAATATAGTGTGCAGTGATTTTCATAATAAATAAGACCTATGAGTAAATCAACTTTAAATCATGCAATTTTTAAGAAAAGAAAATTTGGCCATCATGGGTGAAAAGAACCCATGAAAGAAACCCACATACTTTAGCTTTGGAGATGAACTTGATGAAGATTGGAGATGGAGACTTGAAGCTTGAATGAAAACCTTAAGATCCGAATAGGGTTTGAGACTTGAATTTAGGAGTAGAATATTCACCTAAATGTTTGAGTGAGTATTGGGGAATATTTAGAATGATATGAGGGTGAAAAATCTCTAAGTACAGGTCTTTTAATGTTTAGAAACACTTAGGTGAAAGACTTAAAAGTCTTGGACCGAAGTCATAATCTTCACCAATTTTAACACTGGTGGACATTGCGGAAGTGATGCGAAAACACCACTAGAAATTGCATTTTGCAACTTTTGAATTTTGATACAGTTGCTCTAAAATCGGGGTTAGACCTAATTCCCTCTCAATTTGACCCCCTGATCAATAATATGAAGTCAAATTTATGAAATAACGCACAGATTTTTAGATACATGGAAATTACGATTCGGACACTTTCGAGGCACATTTTCGAGCACTTTTTGTGATCGTTAAAGATGATTTCTTTCTACACCAAAAATATGTTCTACGTAAATATATTTTACACCATGCATCATTCACACATGTCATATTACTGTTATGCTATTCTTTGCTCATGATATTGCAATTTGCCTATGTTGCCTATCTCTTACTGCATTTAAACGTACTAACTCATACTCTATGCCTACATGATGTTACCATGTAGGAAACGAATCCTCGCTTGATCATCCTCCTCTTCGTAGTAAGTATTACTATTCAAAGGAAGTTTGGTGAATCCTCAATTCTGGGGAAAATGTCTTTGATCTCATGCTATGTATAAAGACTCTCTTCCTCCTTATGTATGCTTTGACTATGAGGGTGATCCCGAAGATTTTTCTTGGCCCTTGCTCCTATCTATGTAGTAGAGGTGCTGTTGGAACCTTGTAATGGAGTAATGTTATACTCTATTGGCTTGTTATGTTTCTTGGCTATTAAAGTTGTCCATTAGCCCTGTTTGTCCCTATTTATTATTTCTTGTTGTTGTTCACACACTTCCCCGACAAAGGATATGTATATATGAGTAAGAGGATTGTTTGGGCTCCCATCGATTTCCCTATTCACCATGTCACGTCTTGTCCCTAGGTTTAGGTCGTGACAAACTTGGTAATAGAGCACTAGGTTTGTAATGGTCTTCAGCATCCAACATACCGCATTGATGAGAGTCTTATTCATGGTTGTGTTGTGCACAACAATTATGAGTAAGAGGCTATGAGATATTTTATAAAATGTTTCCCTTTTTATTGATCTATGTCGTGCTATAGAAGATAGGTAAGTTTTCCCCTCAAAAGAATGTTCTTTATGATTTTTAGATCATGCCTAACATAAGAGGTAAAAGAGCCGAACTCCCGAAGAACATCGTCTCTTGGTGAGCTCCGGGATGCTCTCACCTTGCTAGCCCAAGCCGTGGCTAATCAAGTTAATCAAGTGGCCCAAATCTCTTATGCTCCTACTCTGGCATCTCGGATAAGCGACTTTACAAGTATTAACCCATCCGAGTTCTATTTGTCTAAGGTGGATGAGGACCCTCATTAATTTGTGGACGAGGTGTACAAAGTGTGGGCTCTCATATATGTTAAGTCATAGGAGAAGGCGGAGTTTGCAGCATACCAACTCAAGGCGGTGGCCCATATATGGTTTACTCAATGTAAGGAGGAGAAAGGGAACAACAATAAGATACTGTGGGAGGAGTTGCTTTTATCAACCAGTTCTTCCCTCTTGAGTGTAGGGAGGACAAAATGATGGATTTCATGAATTTGAAGCAAGGATCTATGAGTGTGAGGGAGTATGCCCTCAAGTTCAACTAACTCTCAAAATATTCTCCACACTTGGTTGCCGACCTGACGTTTAGAATGAACAAGCTCGTGATGGGTGTATTCGATTTAGTGAATGAGGAGCGTCGGGCTACTATGTTGATTAGTGACATGGTTTTTTCCCGCATGACGATCTATATTGAGAAAATGGAGGAGGAAAAGCTTAGAATAAGGAGGAGTCATGAGGCCAAGAGTGCCCATTTTAAGGATAAGTTCCAAAGTGGCAAGGGTGGTTGGTTTTATCAAGGCCAAGGGTCTACTCATGCTCCTAATAAAAGGTCTTCCAATGATAACCCAAAGGTCCAAGGTGATGGTAGTGTGGTACCTAATGCTACTGGTTGAAAATTTGGTAGGGGTCATAGAGACCTATCTTTGAGGTATATTGAAACGACCCCAGAAACTGCCCAAAAATGTGGATACTGAAACGACCCCAAAAAGTGCCCAAAATGTGTCTTGAAAGTGCCCCAAATTATAATTTCCATATATCTCAAAATCTATGCGCGATATAAAAAATCCAACTTCATATTCTTGATCAGGGGTCATATTGAGTGGTAAATGGGTCTAACCCTGATTTTAGAGCAAACGATAGCAATTTCAAAATTCCAAAATGCAAACTCTTGTGAGCTCTGCATGCCCCTGGTGCGACACGGCCAAGGCAGATGTGTATTTTGCTGACAATTTATTCAAGTTCAATCTAATACTTTTTGATCTTGGGCCTAAGTGTTCCCCAATTTGAAAATTCCTATACATAGCCATATGTTACCTTCATATCATCCAAAACATTCCCAATACTCATTCAAACACTTAGCTAATTATTACACTCCTAAATTGAAGTCTCAAAATTCATAAGGATCTGAAGGTTCTCATTCACGCTTCAAGTCACCATCTCCAATCTTCATCAAGTTAATCTCCAAAGCTAAAGTATGTGGGTTTCGTTCATGGTTTCCTTTAACCCATGATTCCCAAGCTTCCTTTTACTTTAAATTGCATGATTTAAAGTTGATTTACTAAAGGGTCTTATTTATTATGAAATTCACTGCACACTATGTTGGGGCTTATGAAATTGTGACTGTTTTACTATGTTTGAGCTATGAATCTATGATCTATTGTGAGATTTGATGAAGAGTTTTGATGTACATTGATTGAGGGTGTTACCAAGTATCTATTGGAGGTTTTACATTAGATTTTCTAGCATGATAACACTCTTGAATTTCATGGTTTTACACTAGCACTACACACCTACCACATTTTGATAAAATGTCCAGTTATGGTTTCTTGAGGAATTGAAGAACCAATTCATGTCTTATGTGTTAAAGGACTATCTGATGATGAAATGAATATATGTATATGGTATTCTCTATATAGTGTTGGAATGTGACGATGTCTTACTCGGGGGTTACACGTTGGAAAACCGTATCAAGGGATTCATACGTTGATAAGCATGTCGAGGGTTTTGTACCTTGATAACCATGTTAGGGGGTTTGAAGCTCAGTCACCATGGGTGGTAGGGTGTGATGATCAACCAACCTTGTTGGGGGGTTTGTACATTGGCAACCATGTTGGCGGGTTCGTACCTCGATCACTAAGGGTAGCAGAGTTTACGATCCACCAACCAATTGATAGGGTTGGTACCTTAATCATGAGGGTAGTAGGGTGCGATGATCCACCAGTATGATAGTGGTATCTTCTTATACATGCATTATGTTTTATGTTAGCATGTTTTACTTGAGCATTCGTCATATATGCCATATTGCTATAAGCTTATCCATTGCATGTATTATGCATTTTGTTTATGGTTCTTATCACTTGTTGCATTGCATCCTACATACTTAGTATATTCAAACATACTAATGCATATGTATGCCTACATGATGTCACCATGTAGGAACCGAAGCACCACTTGATTATCCCCCTCATCCACGTGGCTAGTACGATTGTCTCTCAAGCTTGTTGGTGAGTCCTCCATTTTGGGGGCATTAGTTATGATCTCTTTCTATGTTCTAAGACTATGCTTCTTTTATTTGTGCATTGAATATAAGGGTGAGCCCGGTTTCTTGTCTTCGCCCCCGCTCTTATTTATATAGTAGAGGTGTTGTTGGACATGTTATGTATCTATGCTATGAGCTTTGACTCTCTATTGACCCTTGATGGTTATGTTAGGAAAGTTGTCCCTTAGCCCCGTTTGTCCCTATTTACCATTTCTTATTGTATTTTATTGCTTTCGCGACTAAGGATATGTAGTGATATGTTAAGAGGCTTGCTTAGGGTCTCTTCGAGTTCCCCATGTGTTGTGTCATGTCTCGGCCCTATGCTTGGGTCGTGAAAAACTTGGTATCAGAGCATTAGGTTGTTAGATCCTAGAAGTCCAACACACTATGTCGATTAGAGTCTTATTCATGGTTGATTTGTACACCATAGATATGAGTAGGAGGTGTTGAGACATTTTAGGAAATGTTTCCCTTCTTCATGTTCTAAGTTATGTTATAGAGTTAAAGTAAGGTTTTTCCACCTAACGATTGTTCTTTGCTATGCTAGATCTTGCCTAATAGAAGAGGACGAAGAGCCTGTACACTCGACGAGCAACAGGCTCATGGAGAGCTTCGGAATGCTCTCACCTTGCTTGCACAAGTTGTGGCTAACTAAGCCAATCGAGGGGCCCAAGCCCCTTATGCTCCTACAACAGCTTCTCAGGTGAGAGACTTCATGAGGATGAATCCCTCGAAATTCTATAGGTCAAAGGTAGATGAGGACCCTCAAGAGTTCATTGATAAGGTCTACAAGGTATTAGCTATCTTGGGTGTCAGATAGGAAGATAAGGTGGAGTTAGCAGCCTACCAACTCAAAGGGGTAGAAAAAATATGGTATCAATCAATGGAGGGAGGAGAAGGGAGTCAACAATGTTGTTCTATGGGAAAAGTTCAAGGCGGCCATTCTTAATTGATTCTTCCCTCTTGAGCTTAGGTAAGCTAAATTGGTGGAGTTCATGAACTTGAAACAAGGATCTTTGAGTGTGATGAAGTATGCCCTCAGGTTTAACCAACTTTCAAGTTATGCTCCACACTTGGTTGCAGACTCAAGGTTTAGAATAAATAAGTTCGTGATGGGTATGTTCGACTTGGTGAGTGAGGAATGCTAATCTATTATGTTGATTGGTGAAATGGATTTGCCCTATTTGATGACCTATGCCGAAAAAAAGAATGAGGAGAAGTTGAGGAAAAGAAGGGGTCATGATGCCAAGAGGGCCCGTTTTGATGGAGAGTTCCAAAACTGGAAGGTTGGCCAGTTCCACTAAGGCCAAGGGTCTTCTCATGCTTTTAATTGGGGGTTTGCCAATGACTCCCTAAGGGCCCAAGGTGTTGGTGTTGCGGTCCCTAATGATGTGTGTCCAAGATGTGGTAAGGGTCATGAGGGCCCATGCTTGAGAGATACTAATGCATGCTATAGTTTTGGGGAAGTGGCTCATGAAAAGGTGGATTGCCCTCGAAATCGTAACAGGGGTAAGGAGGTTCATCCACAAGGTCTAAGGCACAACCGGTCTTATTCTTTGTATGGTAGGAAATGGGTTGAGTAGGTGCTCTATGTCATTATTGGTATGTTGAAAATCTTTGATTTTGATGTGTATGCTTTGATTAATCCGGGTGCTACTCTTTCTGTTATTTGCGAAAAAGTTCCATGTTGAGGTGCCTACCCCTATTGGTGCATCTATTGTTGCAAGAATGGCCTTTCGAAATTATCCCATTTGCATCTTGCATAAAATATTTCCTTGTGATCTTGTTGAGTTGGATATGGTTGATTTTGATGTTATTAGCGCGATGGATTGGTTGGATGTATACTGTGCCTCTATTAATTGTAGAACCTATAAGGACAAGTTTCAATTTTGAAATGAACCTATCCTTGAGTGGGAGAGTCATGATGTCGTGGTTATGGGTAGGTTTATGTCTTGTATTAAAGCCTGTATGTTGATCTCCAAAGGGTTTCTTTATCATCTTGTGAGGGTTAGGGATGTGGAGTCCAAGGTCCTTCCCATAGAGTTGGTTCTGATTGTAAATGAGTTTCTTGATGTCTTTCCAAATGACCTTCAAGGTGTTCCGCCCGAAAGGGAAATAGATTTTTGTATAGACCTCCTACCCGATACTCAACCCATTTTTATTCCCCCTTACTTTATGGCCCAGACAGAGTTAAAGTAGTTGAAGGAATAATTGAGGGACCTGTTAGAGAAGGATTTTATTAGTCCTAGCCAATACCCTTGAGGTGCACCAGTTTTGTTTGTGAAGAAGAAGGATGGGTCTTTAAAATGTGTATTGACTATCGGCAACTCAGTAGGATCACCATCAAGAATAGGTATCCTCTTCCAAGAATTGATGATTTATTTTACCCATTGCAAGGGGCTAGCCACTTCTCTAAGATTGATCTTCAGTTCGGGTATCATCAAGTGAAGGTGAAGGAGTGTGATATTCCCAAGAATGCCTTTCGGACTAGGTATGGGCATTATGAATTTTGTGGTTATGCCTTTTGGGTAGACCAATGCATCGGCCATCTTCATGGATCTAATGAATAGGGTCTTGAAACACTACCTTGATTCCTTTGTTGTGGTCTTCATTGATAATATCTTGATCTATTCACAGAATGACGAGGAGTAATGGGTCATTTGAGGGTCATGCTACAAATATTGAAGCAGAAGAAGTTGTATGCTAAGTATGAAAAGTGTGAATTTTGGTTGAAAGAGGTTTTCTTCCTAGGACATGTGATGTCGAGGTATGGTATTAAGGTGGAACCTAAGAAGACAGCTATGATTAAAAATTGGCCTAGACCATTGACCCCGTCGGATATTAGGAGCTTCTTGGGCTTAGAGGGTTACTTTCGGAGATTTGGAATGGGTTCTCTTCTATTGCTTCTCCTATGAAAAAATTGACTCAAAAGAAGGCTAAATTTGTATGGATTGATGAGTGTGAAAGTAGCTTCCAAACATTGAAGGATAAGCTTGTGTCCGCTCCTATATTATCACTACCCGATGGGCTAGAGGAGTTTGTTGTGTATTTTGATGCTTTTAGAGTCTGTTTGGGTTATGTCCTAGTTAAAAATGTTAAGGTGATAGCCTATGTTTCTAGCCAACTCAAAGTCCATGAAAAGAACTATCCTACTCATGATGTTGAATTGGCCACTGTAGTATTTTTTGTAAACTTTGTGATGTCATTTGTATGGTGTGCATGTTGATGTGTTCGCCGATCATAGGAATCTCTAATATGTCTTCACTCAAAAGATCTCAACTTGAGGCAAAAGAGGTGGTTAGAACTTCTTAAGGATTATAATATGAGTTTGCATTATCATCCCGGGAAGGCAAATTTTGTGGCGGATGCTTTAAGTAGGGTGTCTATGGATAGCCTAGCTCATGTTGATGGAGGTGATAAGGAGGTGCCTAGGGAGGAACATCGGTTGGCTAGAATGGGGTTTAGGTTGCAAGAGTTAGTAATGGTGTTGTTGTTACTATTGGTGGTTCTATGTATTTCTTGGTTGATGAGGTGATAACAATGCAATATCATGATCCCTCCTCAATAGAATTAAAGGCCTTAGTGAAAGAGGGCAAGTTGTAGATTTTCTCCCAAGGGGGAGATGGTACGCTTAGGTACCAAGGTAAGTTGTGTGTGCCTTGTGTTGATGGTCTGAGGGAGAAAATCCTTGATGAGTGCCACAATTCTTCTTATTCTATCCACCCTAGTTCCACCAAAATGTATAGAGATTTGAGGGATGTGTATTTGTGGGGAGGGATGAAGAGGGACATTGCCAAAATTTATCTTTGGTTGTCATAGTTGTTGATAAGTCAAAGCCGAACGTCAAAGGCGGGTGGCCTAGCCCAAGATATATAGATTCCTAATTGGAAATGGGAGGTGATTGATATGGATTTTGTGGTTGGGTTGCCCAAGACTAGAAAGGGTTTTGATTCCATTTGGGTTGTGGTTGATAGGATGACAAATCGGCTCACTTTCTACCCATTAACACTGCATATAGGGATGAAGATTATGCTAGGTTACACATTCATTACTTGGTGAGATTGCATGGGGTTCCTTTTTCCATCATATCGGATCGTGGTGCTCAATTTACTTCACACATTTAGAGGTCCTTTCAAAGGGGTCTTGATACAAGAGTTAAGCTTAGTATGGCCTTTCACCCTCAACCAGATAGCCATGCCAAAAGAACTATCCATACACTTGAGGATATGCTTAGGGCATGTGTATTAGGTATTAAGGGTAGTTGGGATGATCATCTTCCATTGATTGAGTTTTCCTATAACAATAGTTATCATGCTAGGATTGGTGTGGCCCCTTTTGAGGCTCTCTATGGTAGGCAATGTAGATCACCGGTTGGGTGCTTTCAAGTAGGTGAGGTGGCCTTGATAGGACAAGATGTGGTTATGGAGGACCTTGAGAAGTTTAGAATGATTAGAGAAAGGTTGAAGATGGCCCAAAGTCGCCAAAAGTCCTATGCCGATGTAAGAAGAAGGGATCTTAAATTCCAAGTTAGTGATTGGGTGTATGTGAAGGTGTCAACCATGAAGGGTGTGGTTCATTTTGGTACGAAGGGTAAGTTGAGCCCAAGATATATGGGATCCTATAGAGTAACGAGGAGGATTGGCAAGGTAGCTTATGAGTTGGAAGTACCTAGTGAGATGGATTCGGTTCATCTAGTCTTTCACGTATCCATATGGAGGAAATGTGTAGGAGACTAATGATGTTCACACTCTAGGAAGAAAGTGGTCACTGTCAGCAATTAACCTACAAAAAGTTTAGGGTCGAATCCACAGGGAATACAGTGTTTGACTAGAAGAATTCACTATCAATCATTTCGAGTATCTATAACTTAAATCTCTGAATGGAGGAGGGGGGTTGTGATTCAAGAACAAAAATAGAAATAAACACTATACTATGATGCGAGAAAACATTTTATTTTAGGCACAACTTTGGAATTGTGTTTTTCATCGTTCGTTCACTTGATTACCCTAGACAACATAACGACAATTGGAAATTCACATGCAGGACGGTAAATTTTTATCAAGTTCTTCTATCCCTTTTGTGAAGGTGAAGGTCGAATATCACCCTGACGCGTTGTCGGCAACCATGGTGTGCCAACTAACCGTTACCTATTGGCCCAGTCAACCTCCCATTGGTCAGATTTGGCTGATTAGACGAGAACATATCAATCGAATCCTGTCATTTACTTTCCTTTTCCTATTCGTCACTGCCTTGGTCAGGATCGTGATAGCAGGCAGGGTATGGTGTTGTCCACTACCAAACAACAATCATAATGGAGGGAAATAACAAATACATGCAAAACCCTATCAAAGAAATGCACAAAGTCTAGATTATTTCAAGTCAACTACTCATGGTTCCCACAACCCCATGTTGTGGGTGCTTAGCTACTCATGGCTAAGGCAAAATCAACAATAATTCAAGTAAATAACATAGTTGAGAGTTTATCCAAAGCAATGAAGAGCAAGAATACCTTCAAGTTGAAAACCACAAGCTTAGATTAATGGCAAATGAGTACAATGTGCATTTTCGATCTCCTAAAAGTGGGTCTTCAAATTGAAAGATAAAAATCTACTCTAAACCCTAAAAATGCTCCTAGAATATTTAGAAGAAGCTGTGAATGTTGACTATTGTATCTCAAAATAAACCCTAAATTAAAGTATTTATAGTAGTTACAAAACTAATCATAAAAATTAAATGGAAAAGATAGCTGGCAGCTTGTACGTCGCCCAAGTACTACACATAGTGTGACCTACAAGTCGTAATCGGGGGTCTCACAGTCAGCACTTGAATTCTTGGATTTGACTGTTATGATTCACTGGTACGAGTTGTTGCTTGGGCTACAACTCATATGCTCCTCTCGTTGTTCAGACCTTCAGTTCTTTGTCCAAATATTTGGCTCTCTATTTCTTACTATGAAACCACCTATACGAGTCGTAGGGAGAACTATGAATCATTGAGTGGCCTCATAGGACTGACCTCCATTTAGTAGATTTCTGATTTTTGCTCTCTGTTTCATGTTACGATATCATCCTATGACTCGTAGTTTAGGCTTTGACGCCTAGGTAGGCTCGTATGTCTTGTATTTCAGTAAAATCCTCAACTTTCTTTCAAAATAATGTCATCCTGCCCTTTCTGAAATAACAAGACAAAAACACATAAAGACCATAAAAAGTTGCATTGATAACTTTTAAAATCCATCATTTTGGGTAGTAAATGTGCTGTAATTTGACATCACAACACTTTCAACTTAGAATTGTTGCTTATCCTCAAACGATGACTCAATCTAAGTAGACAATGAGAAACACATAGTTGTTACACTAATGCTATATAAATCATTTACTTTAATTTAGGTACCCAACTTCTCATTTTCAAAACCAGATTGCAAAGCTACTCAGCACACCAAACACAAAGAATGTATCCGATAATCCAACTATGACAAATGAAGGAGTATAAATCGTTTACAATCACTGGGTTAGTCATATTCCAATTATGCAGTGCAAATACCCTCATAGAAAAGAAGTCCCTCTCTCTCACTCAAAGTGCATTTAAAATTCAGGGACTGTGCAAGCATTCTCACTCTCACAAATAGAATTCATGCATAATGACTCACACCATAATCTTTCCTCTATACTCAACCTCTAGACTGATCACTTTCGGACTTAATGGGCTTGTAACATAGGCTCATGGGGCTTTATCCATTTTTCCTGATATTATGCATTGAACCATGTTTTTCACCACTCTTACCTCTATGACTCAACCATTTTCATTAAATACATCCTTATTCTTCATTTTCAGAAATTTCCCAGGTGTTTTCTTTCTCTTTTTTCGATTGTGCCTCATTCTTAAAGTCATTGTTGCATTCTTCTTCAATCCAAGGCACCTTCTCTTTTCTTTTCTTTTCTTTCACGCGGCATCGAACTTATCTTTTCTTTTTTTTCAAGGTTCACATGTTCAAGGATAGACGAGGGCCAAAATCAAGGTATATCATAGAACAAGGCTAAAGTAGTTAGGTGGTATATAAACAAGTCAAAACAATTGGAACAAAGGATCAACTATCACATTTGGTAGGTCATTTAGGAAAAAATGAATTTCACTATATGAACAGTGGCGTAAGATCCTTTACCAATCAACTTCATCTCCAATCCAATTTTAGGTTGAACAGGCAAGTTTCGAGTCAATACAGAATACATGAATGTGGCAAAATAAGCTCACAAACTTATGGCATCGCAAACACAATTAAGTACAGATTCACAGGCCATGCTTCAAGCATCAATGAGCCTTCTCAATATCAGAACTTTAAGATAATCAACGTGTATTATTGCACTAATAACCAAAACCTCTATAATTTTGAGGGTACCAAATTTTCAAATCATTCAAAAAGCATTTCAGGACTCTATATATATGCCAAAAGGTAATGACTACTATATATCTACAAATTATCTACACTACCTAAACATGTCGGTCAATAGAAAGTAAATATCCATGAGGAAAAAAAACACAGGCAAGTAAACCTCGGGATAAAAATTTACGGTTGTTATGGACCCTAAGCCACTCAGACTTCACCAAGATCCATAACTGCCCACACCCCATAGAAGAAGTTGAACATTGTCCTCAATGCACCAAATCAAGAAACAATAGAGAAAATAGGGGTAAAACAAAACATACCTTGGGTTGCCACCCAAACAGCGCCTGATTTATTCTTGCGACTCGACTTAGTCCACTTGGTTACTCAGACTTCACCAATTTCACAAACCATGCTCCTCCACAATTTTGCTTTTTCTTCCACCTTGAGCTTATGAATTGGACCCCTAATATCTTTTCCAGCTTTCTATCATGCTCAATGGGTGGTGGTATAAGAATGAAGGGAATGAGTACTAGATTTTGCATGTTATTTGGAGTAGAGGCTCCCAATATAGGCTTCTTGTAAATCGCAAGAGGCTTCAGATTTATGCTAGCACCTAGATCACAAAGTGCCCTTGAGAACTCTACGACTCTAATCATGCAATGTACGGTGGCCATCTTCTTCACTGACTCGATGAGAAGAGTGTTGATGGATAGCTATTTTAACATGGAGAGAGAGTGTTTGACCGTGCTTTCCTTCTCTCTCTTCTAGATTTTTTGAGGGGAAGGAGGAGAATCACTTGGAATGAGCTTGTACTGCTTTAGTTCTTGAACAAATTCATTTACTACATCCTTGCTATACTCAACTCCTTTAAACACATCCATATCTGCAACTATTTGCTCATGGATATCGTCTATAACAACTAGGAGAGGAGAATCAATATTTCTATTACCATACCTACTAGTAACCTCTGTACATTGCCCTTCATCCTCAGAACTTTGCACTAGATCACTAGGCAATGCACCACTCTGATGCTGCTAAGTAGAGTCGATGCCTGACCAAATTATTGCTAAAGCTCATAAATAGCCACAGAATGAGACTCTATTTTTTGATTAATGTTTATAATTTCTTATCTTATTACACGTGGAGTCTCATCCTATGTCTTGACCTTCTTCAACAGGCGATCAAACATCTCCTCATTTCTAGAGTTGCTTGTGCCTGCATCGTGATGGTTAATGATCATTTCTGAATCCGTCTCTACTACTACACTCAATGAATGGCCCCATATTTTTCTCATAATAACCACCCTGGCTATTTCTGTAAGCACATTCTCTTCCATAAGTCCAATTTTTGTTTCCCTGACCTTGGCGCCAATGGTATTGATTGGACCATTGGATGTTGGGTTGAAAATCCCACATTTGGTCAGCTAAAAACCAAGTGTACTCATCATAATATAGCTCCTCGTACATGGGCGTATGTAGTTGGCAACCATGGTGTGCCAACTAGCCATTACCCATTGTCCCAGTCAACCTCCCCTTGTTAAGGTTTGGTTGGTCAGAAGTGAAAATACATCAATTGAATCATTTCATTTTCTTTCATTTTTCCTACTCGTCACTACCTTAGTCGGGATCGTGATAGTAGGCAAGGTTTGGTGTTGGCCACCACCAAAAAACAATCATAATGAAGGGAACTAAACCATACATGCAAAACCCTAATCAAAGAAATGCATAAAGTCTAGGTTATTTCAAGTCAACTACTCATTGTTCCCACAACCCCAAGATGTGGGTGCTTAGTTACTCATGGCTAAGGCAAAATCAACAATAATGCAATTAAATAACATAGTTTAGAGTTTACCTAAAGCAATGAAGAGCAAGAACACCTTCAAGTTGAAAACCACAAGCTTGGATTAATGGCATATGAGTACAGTGTGGGTTTTCATTCCCCCAAAAGCGGGTCTTCAAATTGGAAGATAAAAATCTACTCTAAACCCTAAAAATTATCCTAGAATTTTTTTGAGAAGCTGTGAATGTCGACTCTTGTATCTCAAAATAAACCCTAACTTAAAGTATTTATAATAGTTACAAAATTAACCCTAAAAATTACATAAAAGAGACATTTGGCAGCTGGTACGTCACACAGGTACAACTCGTAGGGTGACCTAGGAGTCATTATTGGGGTCTCATAGTCAGCACTTGCATATTGTAATTGACTGTTACTATCTTCTAGTACGACCGTTGCTTAGGCTACGACTCATATGCTCCTCTAGTAGTTCAGGCCTTCAGTTCTTGGTTCAAATTTTTGGCTATCTATTTCTTTCTACGAACCCACCTATATGAGTCATAGTGAGACCTATGACTCATCGAGTGGCCTTGTAGGGCTGACCTACATTTAGTAGATTTCTTATTTTTGCTCTCACTTTCATGCTACGAATCATCCTATGACTCGTAGGTTGGGCTATGACTCGTAGGCAGGCTCATATTTCTTGTACTTCAGTCAAATCTGCAACTTTTTCTCAAAATTATGCCATCCTGCCTTTTCACAATAACTTCATAATAATACATAAAAACCATAAAAAAGTCACAGTGAGAACTTGCAAAATTCCTCGTTTTAGGCACCAAATGTGCTATAATTTGACAGCATATCAGAGACCCTAATGCTATTGTGCCTATTGATGTTGTGGGTGTTGTGGAAGGCAATTTGACCTATGAAGAGGTTCTAGTTCTGATTTTAGATAGACAAGTCAAGAGGTTGAGGAACAAAGAGGTGGCTTTCGTTAAGGTCCTTTGGGGGTATTAATAAGTCAAAAGTGCTACTTGAGAGGCCGAAGAGGACATTCCAAAGTTATATCCTTACTTTTTCAACTCATTTAAGCATAAGGTATTAATCTAAGTCCCCTACATGATCTCAAGTCTTAAGTTCAGCCCCCATGTCATTGCATATATTTATGTTTAAACTGACAAGTTCATGAATATTTTACACTTATGATGAGATTTTTGGAATATTGTTTAACTGCATTGTTGCATCCTCATGTGGGATGCGATTATCATGTTTATGTCTCTCCTATATGTTTCTTTGATATTCAAGGATGAATGTTCCCAAGGGTGAGATATTGAAACAATCACAAAAAGTGCCTGAAAATGTATCTCAGAAGTTTCCAGAATCGTAATTTCCATATATTTCAAAATCCATGCGTGATATCAAAAATCTGACTTCATATTCTTTATCAGGGGGATAAATTGAGTGGGAAATAGGTCTAACCCCAATTATAGAGCAAACGATTAGCAATTCTAAAATTCCAAAATGTAATTCTGGTGAGATCGGTGTGCCCCTAGCGCTACGTGGCCAGGGTGCGCATATATGTATTTTGTTGACTTTTTTCAAGTTTAGTCCAATACTTTTTATTCTTGAGCCTAAGTTCTCCCAAACATAAAAATACCTATACTTCATTACATTTCACTCTCATATCATTGAAAACATCCCTCAATACTCATTCAAACACTTAGCCAAATATTTCACTCCTAAATTCAAGTCTCAAAACTCATCCGAATCTTAAAGTTCTAATTCAAACTTCAAGTCTCCATCTCCAATCTTCTTAAAGTTAATCTCTAAAGCTAAATTATATGGATTTCTTTCATGGGTTCTTTTTACCCATGTTGCCTAAGCTTTCTTTTACCTAAAATTGTACTATTTAAAGTTGATTTACTCATGGGTCTTATTATTATGAAATTCACTGCATACTATATTAGGGTTTAAGAAATAGTGACTATTTTACTATGTTTTGAGCTATGAATGTAAGTTCTATTGTGAGATTGATGAAGAGTTTTGATGTATATTGATTGAGGGTGTGACCAAGTATATATTGAAGGTTTTATATTGGATTTTCTAGCATGATAACACTTTTAAATTGCATGATTTTACAAAATCACTACACACCCGCCAAGTGTTTGATAAAATGTCTGGTTATGGTTTCTTGAAGAATTAAAGGTCCAATACATGTCCTATAAGTTGAATGACTATAAGACGATGAAGTGATGATGAAATGATGATGAAATAAATGAATGTATATAGTATTCTCAATGTAATGTTGGAATGTGACCATGCCTTGTTGGGGGGTTGCACGCCAGGTAATCGTGTCAAGGGGTTTGTACCTTGATAACCATGTCTAGGGGTTTATACCTTGATAACCATGTCGGGGAATTTATACCTTGGTCACCAAGGGTGGTAGGGTGTGACAATCCACCAAACATGTCTGGGGGTTTCTACCTTGGCAACTATGTCGGCGGGTTTATACCTCGGTCACCAAGGGTGGTAGTGTGTGACGATCCACCAAATAACTGATGCAGTTTATACCTCAATCACCAAGGGTGGTAGGGTGCGATGATCCACCAATATGATAGTGATCTCTTTTTACATATGTATTATATTTTATGTAAGCATATTTTACTTAAGCAGTGATAATACATGCCATATTGCTATAAGCTTATACATTGCATATGTTGTGCATTTTATTTATGGTGCTTATCACTTGTCGCAATTTATGCTACATACTTAGTATATCCAAACATACTAACGCATGCTGTATGCCTACATGATGTCACCATGTAGGAACCGGAGCACCATTGGATCACCCTCCTCCTCCACGTAGCTAGTATGATTTCCTCTCAAGCTTGTTGATGAGTCCTCCATTTTGGGGGCGTTGCATATGATCTCTTGCAATGTTCTAAGACTACATTTCCTTTATTTATACATTGAATATGATGGTGAGCTTAGTTGTTTGTCTTAGGCCCCGCTCTTATCCATGTAATGGAAGTGTTGTTGGACATGTTATGTGTCTATGTTATGACCTTTGACTCTCTCTTGACTCTTAATAGTTATGTTATGAAAGTTGTCCCTTAGACCCGTTTGTCCCTATTTACCATTACTTATTTTATTTTGTTGCTTCCGTGACCAAGGATGTGTAATTATATGTTAAGAGGCTTGCTTGGGGTCCCTTCGGGTTCCCCGTGGGCTATGTCACCTCTAGCCCTTAGGCTTGGGTCGTGATAGCACTAATGCTTATTATGATTATGGGGAAGTGTATCATAAAAAGATTGATTGTCTCATAATCAAAACATGGGTAGCGATGTTCGTCCACAAGACCGCGGTGCTATTTCGGTTCCTTAGGGGAGAGGAGGTCAACAAGGTGGTGCCGAAAGGCACAGTCAGTTCTATGCTCTTCATGGGAGGCAAGTGGTTGATGGGGTCTTCGATGTCGTCACCAATATGTTAAAATTATTTGATTTTGATGTGTATGCATTGATAGACCCGGGTACCACCATTTCTTTTATTACTCCATTTTTTCCAAAATGTTTCATGTTGTGCCCGAATTGTTGTGTAAGTCTTATGAGGTGTCTACTCTCATTGGTGTATCTATTGTTGCTAGAAGTTTTTATATGTCACATTTGTATCTTTCATAAAATATTACCTTGTGTTCTTGTTGAGTTGGATATGGTTGATTTTGATGTTATTCTTGGAATGGATTAGTTAGATGCATATTATGCCTATATTGATTGTAGAACCCATAGGGTCAAGTTCCAATTTCGAAATGAACTCATCCTTGAGTGGGAGAGTCATGATATGATAGTCAAGGGAGGTTTATCTCATGCATTTAAGCCCAAAAGTTAATCTCTGAGGGGTGCCTCTACCACCGAGTGAGGGTTAAGGATGTGGAGTCCAAAGTGCTTCCTATTGATTCAGTTACGGTTGTAAATGAGTTCCTTGATGTCTTTTCTAGTCTCCTTCCTGGTGTTGCTCCCAAAAGGGAAATATAGTTTTGTACATACCTCCTTCCTGATACTCAACCCATATTTATTCCCTCTTACCGTATGTCCCCGACGGAGTTAAAGGAGTTTAAGGAACACTTCAGGGATTTGTTGGAAAAGGATTTTATTAAGCCTAGCCAATTACCTTAGGGTGCACTGGTGTTGTTTGTGAAGAAGAAAGATGAGTCCCTTAGAGTGTGCATGACTACCGGCAAATAGGGTCACCATAAAGTATAAGTATCCTCTAAAATGATTGATGATTTGTTTGACCAACTTCAAGTGGCTAGTCACTTCTCTAAGATTGATCTTTGGTCCAGGTATCATCAATTGATGGTGAGGGAGTGTGACACATTCCCAAGATAGCCTTCTGGACTAGGTATGGGCATCATGAGTTTCTTGTGTTATCTTTTGGGTTGACCAATGCACTGGCTATCTTCATGGGTCTTATGAATAGGGTCTTTAAACCCTACCGTGATATTTTTGGTGTGGTTTTCATTGATGATATTTTGATCTATTCTCATAGTGAGGAGGAGCATCTGGGTCATTTGAGCGTGGTGCTTAAAAAATTGAGGGAAGAGAAGTTGTATGCTATGTATGATAAGTTTGAATTTTAGTTGAAATAGGTTTCCTTTCTAGATGATGTGGTGTTAGGGGATGGTACTAAGGTGGATTCTAAGAAGACGAATGTGATTAGGATTGTCCTAGACTATTGAACCCATCGAATATTAGAAGTTTATTAGTGTTAGTGGGTTACTACTGGAGATTTGTGAATGGGTTCTCCTCTGTTTCTTCCCCCATCACTATGTTGACAAAAAGAAGGCTAAATTTGCGTGGACCGATGAAGGTGAAAAGAGTTTCCAAACTTTGAAGGATAAGATTGAGTCTGCTCCTATCTTTTCTCTACCGAAAGGGTTTGTGATGCCTCTCGAATTGGTTTGGGTTGTGTTTTGATACAAAATGGTAGGGTGATAGCCTATGCTTCTAGGCAACTCAAAGTGCATGAAAAGAATTATCCTACTTATGATCTTAAATTGGCCGCCGTAGTATTTTCTTTGAAAATTTTGGGTCATTATTTGTATGGAGTGCATGTGGATTTGTTTACTGATCATAAGAGTTTTCAATATTTGTTAACTTAAGAAGATCTCAACTTGAGGCAACGAAGGTATCTAGAACTCCTTAAGGACTATGATGTGGGTTTGCATTATCATCCCGGTAAGGCTAATGTTGTAGTTGATGCTTTGAGTAGGGTGTATATGTGTAGCCTAGCTAATGTTGATGGTAGTGGCAAAGAGGTGGCTTAAGGGGTCCATTAGTTGGCTAGATCAGGGGTTAGGTTTGAAGAGGTTGATAAGGGTTATATTGTGGTTGCAGATGGTTCAAAATCTTCCTTTCTTGATGAGCTAAAAGCAAAGTAAGATCTTGACCCCTCCTTGTTGGAATTGAAAAAAGGCCTTGGTGAGAGGGAGCAAGGTGGAGGTTTTCTCCTAAGGGAGAGATGGTGCCCTTAGGTACCAAGGTAGGATGTTTGTGCCTTGTGTTGATGGCTTGAGAGAGAAGATTCTTGATGAGGCTCATAATTATTCCTATTCTATTCACCCCTATTCTAACAAGATATATAGAGATTTGAGGGATTTGTTTTGGTGGGGAGGTATGAAGAAAGACATTTCCAAATTTGTATTCAGTTATCATAGTTGCCAATAAGTCAAAGCCGCACATTAAAGGTCGGGTGGCTTAACCTAACCTATAGAGATTCCTACTTGGAAATGGGAGGAAATTAATGTGGATTTGTTGTTGGGTTGCCTAAGACTAGAAAGGATTTTGATTCTATCTGGGTTATGGTTGATAGAATGACAAAGTTGGCTCATTTCCTACTGGTAAAGACTACCTTTGGGGCAGAAGATTATGTTAAATTGTATATTTATGAGTTGGTTAGATTACATGGGCTACCTTGTCTATCATAACGGATCATAGTGCTCAATTCACTCCTCACTTTTGGGGGTCCTTCCAAAGAGGTCTTGGTACTAAGGTAAAGCTTAGTACGGCCTTTCACCCTCAAACGGATGACCAAGCCTAAAGAACAATCCAAACTCTTGAGGATATGCTTAGAGCTTGTATTTTGGTGTTTAAGGGTAGTCAGGATGATCATCTTCCATTGATTGAGTTTACTTATAATAATAACTATCATTCTAGCATTGGTATGACTCCTTTTGAGGCCCTCTATGGTAGGCGTTGTAGATCACCAATTGGGTGGTTCAAAGTTGGAGTGATGACATTGTTTGGTCCAGATCTAGTCTTGGAGGCCATAGAGAAGGTAAGGTTGATTAAACAAAGGTTGAAAATAGCCCAAAGTCATCAGGAATCCTATGCTGATGTGAGGAGAAGAGACCTTGAATTTAAAGTTGGTGATTGGGTCTATTTCAGAGTATCACCCATGAAGGGTGTGATTTGTTTTAGTGAAAAGGATACGTTGGGTGCAAGATATGTGAGTCCTTATAAGGTGGTGAGGTAAGTAGCTTAAGAGTTGGAGTCACCTAGTGAAAGGACTTGGTTCATCTGGTGTTTCATGTTTCTAAGTTGAGGAAATGGGTGGGTGGCCCGAATGCTATTGTTCCATTGGATGTTATGGGTATTTTTAAAGACAACTTGATTGATGAATAGGTTCTAGTAGATATCTTGTATAGAAAAGTGAAGAGATTGAGGAACAAGGACATGACTTCTGTTAAGGTCCTTTGGAGGAACCAACAAGCCGAAAGTACTACATGAGAGGTCAAGGCGGACATGCAAAGGCCATATCCTCATATCTTCCATTCTAGTAAAGCTTAGGGTACTAATTTTAAGTCCCATATGTTATTTCAATTCTTATTTTTCATCCCCTATGTCATTTGCATGCATTCGTGTTCATGTTGACAAGTTCATGGTGACATTGACACATATGTTGAGATTTTTGAAATGATGTTTAATTACATTGTTGCATTCTTGTATGGGCTGAAATTATCTTGCTTATTCCTCTTACATCAATTTCTTTGACATTCGGGGATGAATGTGCCCAAGGGGGAGATATTGAAACAACCCCAAGAAATGCCTAAAAATGTGCCTCGGAGGTGCTTATAATCGTAATATCCCTATATCTCAAAATTCATGCGTTTTTTCAAAAATTCAACTTCATATTCTTGATCATGGGGCACAATTAAGTGGAAAATGGTTCTAATCCAAAATTTTATAGCAACCATAGTAAAATTTGATTTCCCAAAATTTTCAATTTCCAGAAGTGGTCCGCGAAGGTACTGCGACGCGCCTCCATCGCAGACTAGTGTTATTTTCAGCCAATTTTGTTGTTTAGTCCTATGCCTTTGGGTCTTGGATCTAAGTCTTCCCATGCATAAAAATACCTATACTTAGCCCTATTTTACCTTCATATCATAAAATATTTTCTCCAATACTCTCTCAAACACTTAGACAAATATTTCACTCAAAATTCAAGTGCCAAATCTCCTTCGAGATCTTCAGGAATTCGCTCAAGCTTCAAATATCCATCAAAACTTTGTCAAGGAATTCTCCAAGGTTAATGTATGTGGGTTTCAACTATTGGGTCCCTTCTCCCATGGTTCCTAAGCTTCCTTGTTTACATAAAATTCATGTTTATTTGTTGATTTACTCATAAGTCTTACTTACTATGAATTTGACTATGAATTATGTTGGGGTTTCATAAACTTGTGACCGTTTAAGCATGTTTTGACCTATAAATCTATGGTCCACTATATGATTTGAAGAAGGGCTTTGATGTATATTGCATGAAGGTATTACCAAGTGTTGTTGGGTTTCTTTACATTGGATTTTCTTCTATGATTTCACTATTGAATTGCATGATCTTATACTAGCATTACACACCTGCCAAGCGTTTGATACAATGTCTGATTTTTGATTCTTGAGTTATGGATGACACAATGCATGACATGTGATTGGAATGACTTTATGATGATGCAAGATATTTTTATATGAGTTGTTTTACATGAAAATTGTCTAAAGTACTGTAACTTTACCATGCCTAGTTGAGGAGGTGATGCCTCAATCACCATAGGTAGTAGGGTGAGACAACCATCAACTAAGTTGAAGGGTTTGTACCTCAAAAACCTAAATGGAGGTGGTATGTCCATCAACCAAGTTGAGGGGTTGGTACCTCCAACACCTAGATAGGGGTGGTATATCTATCAACCAAGTTGAGGGGTTGGTTCCTCAATCACCTAGATGGGGGTGGTATATCCATCAACCAAGTTGAGGGGTTAGTACCTCAAACACCTCCAAGGTTTGCTTCACCTTGGATTGCAAGTACTAAGTTGCTTGGTCTATCTTGATGTCTCTTTCTACACATGTAATATGTTCTACATAAGAATGTTTTACACCAAACATCATTCATACATGTTATATTATTATTTTGCTAATCGTTGCTCATGATATTGCATTTTGCCTATGTTGCCTATCTCTTGTTGCGTTGCATCCTACATACTTAGTACATTCATACATACTAATGCATACTCTATGCCTCCATAATGTTACCATGTAGGAACCGGAACCCTGCTGGATCATCCACCTCCTCATGGCTAGTACTACTACTCAAAGAACGTTTCGTGAGTCCTCAATTCCAGAGACAATGTTTTTGATCTTAGGCTATGTATTAAGACTCTCTTCCTTCTTATGTATGCTTTGACAATAAGGGTGAGCTTGGAGATTTGTCTTTGCCCCCGCTCCTATCTATCTAATAGAGGTGTTGTTCGAACCTTATGATGTATTAATCCTATACTCTATTGTCTTGTTATGTTTCTTGGTTATTAAAGTTGTTCCTTATCCCCATTTGTCCCTATTTACTATCTCTTATTGTTGTTCACATGCTTCAGTGATCAAGGATGTGTAATGATACGAGTAAGAGGCTCGTGTGGGGTCCCTCTGATTTTCCACTTCGTCGAGTCACATCTAGGCCCTAGGCTTGGCTTGTGATAGCTTTCTTCATCTCATCTCTTCTTCGGGAAATCATGCAAGAAGTGAAAAGTCTACCTACGTAAGTAGCAAGCATCCATGCCCATACGACACTTACCTAGATGAAGCTCCCCACAATAGCCACAAGGTGGATTTCCTTTCGTACCTTGGGTCACAGTAGGTTGAGATTCAAAATCATGGGTCCTAAAAGACTTATGGCCATAGGACTTTTGGTTATACAAGTTTTTTTGGACAAGTGCACTCACTACAGAGGGTGCATAGTGAGAAGACCTCTTCTGGAAATAGGATTTATCACCCTTATTTTGTCTCTACTGGCTAGTCTCATACCCTGTTGATTTTGCTTTCCTGCTCATCTGTTTTTCTCTATCTCCTTTTTTATCTACCTCAGTTTATTGGGCATATACCATCATTCTGAATATATCCATACATGGGATTAGCAATGCTGCTTTGCATTCTTTCTTCACATGCCTACCTAAACCAGACACAAACTTTCGCATCCTTGCCCTCATGTCTTGGAGCATCTATGGAGCATATCTGGACAACTTATAAAATTTGAGGTTGTACTCCTTAACGGTCATCCCCTCTTGTTTTAAGTTAATGAACTCTCCAACCCTCACCTCCTTCAACTCTTGGTGGAAGAAGTGGTCAATCAAAGCATCCTCTAACTCCTCCCAGTCTGCAGGTTCATCATCTTCACCTCTGCTGTCCTCCCAATTTTTGTACCAAATATTTGAAGCATCTTTCAGCTGGTAGGATACAAGCTCAACCCTGTCAATCTTATTGGCATGCATGACCCTCAAGACCTCTCACATCTCATCAATGAAATTATATGGATCCTCCTCAACCTTTGACCCTGTATACACTAGAGGGTACATCTGTAAGAAGTCTCTGAGCCTAGTTGCAGTCATGAACTCCTGTGAGCTGGCACTAGGAGTCCGACGAACTTGACTGTTACCTTGGGAGGCGACTAGCTTGGTAAGCATGGTAATGATTCCCCTACACGCTAGGTGGGGGATGGCTATAGCTATGTAGGGGGCGCCTGTGGGACCTCAACAGCCCTGGCAGGTCAGCCCTATCTCCTTGTCTCCATCTAAGCAGTAACATCTGGTTGGGAGTTCTCAGTGGTTCGGGCTGAGGCATCTCTCTGAGTAGCAGTACATTATGGAGACATATTCTGTAAACATGCAACACACGAATTAAAATAAGATTTTCATAAAGTTAAACTCTATAGTATAAACTTAACTCATAGATGAAGAGTGAGACTTCCTACAACCATATAGACTCTTTCTTATAGAGTGTAGTGCATAACACCCATAACCAAGACTCTACTAGACATGATTTCACAAACTCCCTTGGACACTTGAACTCTGGGCTCTGATACAGAGTTTGTCACGCCCCGAGAGAGTACCTTGGGCGTAAGTGGCACTTTAAGACAATTGCTAGCCCCCAAGCAAACCAATTGGCCTCACTACCTTCATTCAATCATACATCAGTGGAAGAGGTCAGAAGTAGAAATGAAGTACTAGAGAGCTATTTTATCTCATCATATCTACGTCAGGAGAAAAGGCCATAGGCCACAAAGCTAGTCATCAGCATCCATCATATAAAATAGAATTTAAAACACTCAGTGAAAAAGAAAAGGGTAAAAGAACCTCGACATCAACCTATCATCTCTTTGGTCTATGAAGCCAATATATACATAAGTCTAGGATGGTGAAACGACCCCAAAAGTGCCCGAAAATGTGCCTCAAAAGTGCCCGGATCATAATTTTCATGTATCTCAAACATCATGCGAAATAAAAAAATTGACTTCATATTCTTGTTTACGTGATCAAAATTTAGGGGAAGAAGGTCTAACCCCGATTTTAGAAACACCATAGCGAATTTTGAAATTCCAAGTTTGACGAAAACAATGTTGATCCGCGTTGGGGCGCGACACGCCCCAATGTATTTTACTGTCCAGTTTTTCAGTTCGGTCCAAGAATTTTAAGTCTTTGTTCTAGACCTTCTTACATGAGAAAATACCTGTACTTAGCCATTTAATCACAGTTATATCATTCAAAACATTCCCCAGTACTCACTCAAACACTTAGTTTATATTTCTCAAAAACTTCAAGAGCCAAAACACTTAAGCTTTAAGTCTCCATCTCCAATCTTCATCAAGTTCATCTCTAAAGCTAAGGTATGTGGATTTCTTTCATGGATTCCTTTCACTCATGATACCCAAGCTCTTTTATTCAAAATTGCATGATTTCAAGTTGATTTATTCATGTGTCTCATTCATTATGAAATTAACTGCACACTTCATTGGGGTTTATGAAATTGTGACTATTTTACTATGTTTGGAGCTATGAATTAAGTTATATTCTGAGAATTAATGAATGGTTTTTGTTTGTACTGTTTGAGGTTATTGACAAGTATCTATTGATGGCTTTACACTAATTTTCTTATCATGATTTCACTCTTGAATTGCATGATTTTACACTAGCATTACATACCTGCCAAGTGTTTGATAAAATGTTTGGTTATGGGTTCTTGAAGAATTGAAGGTCCAATGTATGTCTTATGAGCTGAATGAGAATATGATGATGAAATGATTATGAGATGATGAAATAATTATGAGATGATGAAATGATTATGAAAGTAATGTATATATATGATGACTATATGGTGATGATTATATGATGATGAGAAGGATATATGGCTAAGATGACTATATGATGATGGAAGGAGTGTGTGTGTGTGTGTGTGTGTGTATTAGATATTATCTCTATATAGTGTTGGGGATGACCAAGCCTAGCTTAGGGGTCGTAGGCCCGGGTAACCTATCGAGGGGTTGGTACCTTGGTTGCCTAGCTTAGGGGGTGGTAGGCCCGGGTAACCTTGTTGGGAATTAGTACCCATCAACCTTGATGGGGTGGGGGGTTCATACTCCGTCAACCTTGATGTGGGTTTTGTACTCCGTCAACCTCAGTGGGGTGTTTGTACTCCATCAACTTCATAAAGGGGTTCGTACCTCACGGTCCTATCCAAGGGGGTGGTAGGCCTTGGCTTGAACTATAATGGCCACTCCTTAAACTCGTACTATGTTCTATATAATCATGGTGTTACTTCAACCATCACTCATGCATGCCATATTGCTAGTATGTTAGTATGATTAATGATGTGTGCAAATCTTTTCGATATAAACATTGGTGGGCTTTCAGAACTAAAAACACTCTTTGGGGTGAACTTTTGAGAGGCAAGTATTGTCAGAGATCCAATCTAGTGAGAAAGAAAAGGGGCACTGGGGATTCTTTGGTTTGGAAGCATATGATGATTAATAAGCATAAGATTTAGCCTCACGTCCACTGAAAAATCAATTTTGGGACCTGTTCTTTTTTGTGGGATAACTGGTTAGGGTTGGTCCCTTAGCTCATCACTCACATGGCGCCTCCATAATATGTTGCCACAATTTGAGCTACTCACCTTCAAATACAGCATGGAGTCCCTGGAAATTGAATACAAGTGGTGATTTCATTGCCTCTTCTACATGGAACATCATTAGAGAAACAAGAGCTAAGACCAAAAGGCTTACACATGGAACAAGAATATTCCTTTTAAGTGTTCCTTCTACTTTAGAGAGCACTAAGAGGAAAATAACCTACTAATGAGAAACTTGCTAGCTTTGGACAAGATTCCAAAGAGTGCTATTGTTGCTATATGCCTGGTATGGACACTATTGAGCATGTTTCCTTACTGGTAGCTTTTTCCTCAATGTATGGAATAAATTTGCTGCATCTTGTGGGGTCAGTAATGATTATATACCCCTTAGGAACTATATCATGAGGTGGTGGGATACAAACAACAATAATGAGCCTCATAGATTGTTGTTACAGGCAGCCGCTATGTTTATTTGTTGGAATATTTGGAAAAATAGGTATGCTAGCAAGTATGCTAGAAAGCAATCCAATTTAGCTAGAGTTAAGTACCTTGTTATTAAGGATATCACCTATACGTTGAGGGTTGTATATCCTTACATCTAATGGCCCTTTAGCTTGAAAAACATAGTTATGGTAGATGAAAAATATGTGCATGTCATCAAGATAACTCATTTTCAATGTGCTAAACCTCCTGATCAGTAGGTGAAATTGAGCACTAATAGTTATGCCATAATTTATCCTAGAAATATTGGGGTTGGAGGCATTATTAGAAACACTACTAGAGATTTTTTTCATGCCTATTCATCAACTGTTTGTGAAGGAACTAACGACTAGGCTTAGAAGGAAGCTACTATTTCTGGTGTAGTTTAGTGTCTTCAAATGTGTTTCGGCAAGGTTATCCTGGAAGTTGATTCGGAGCTACTATATTAATGTATTAATTCTCATCATATTAGCATTCCCTAGAACATACTTTAGGGCTTACCACATTGTATCATTAAATCACTCAACTTCATGGTTTTAAAATGCAATCACACTCTTAAAGAAACTAACTATGTGGCTCATTGTTTAGCCAAATGTATTCATCAGTTCCCTAATCCTTAGATTTATTTTAATGTGCAACACACGCCTAATGAAGCCAAAGCTTACTACGACCTCGACAAGATGGAAATGTCCACTTTAGAAGAAGAAAATTGAAGCAGATCAAGGAACCAACTTTATGATATGGATTTTCTTAGCTCGTTAGATCCTTAGGATCAGTAGTAGGTTTTTTATTTTCCTTTTACTTATGTAAAGGGAGAGTCTCCCTCGTTTATCGCTTTTCTGGATTATATGTATTGCGAGGAGTCCTCTCCTAGGTATAGTTTAGGTTTGCTTTTCTTTTTAGAAATTGGTACAAGTTGGCTGACTTGTGAACCACCATAGGGAAGAGGTAAGGTGTATATCACCCTCCATTGTACTTTTATTTTTTGTTTCATTTATGATATGGCCTGGGGTTGTTGTTTATCCCCTGACCCACCACAAGGGTCTTTAAGATAAAAAAACATTCTGGTCTATAAAGTCTCTACCCATCGATAAAGTGGTGCCAATGACAGACCCATGACTACCTCAAAATAGAATAAAATAAGTCTAAACTCAAAGATATAAAAGAACATGATATCTTTCGAAAGAAAGTGAGGGCTCACAAGTCAGTTGAAAGCAAATAAGTCCTCAATAGGGTACCTATTGATAACTATTAGTACCTGTCTCGGCATCATGAAAAGATGTAATCCCAAATGGGCATCAATACATGGAATGTATGAACATGTAAAATGGTAGAAAGAAACATGTAAATAAAGAATAACATCAACTTAAATAGCTCAACTTAATAAGTAGGAAACTCAATCAGCATGTCAAGTGTCTAAAGTAAGAATGCAGTTTAGACAGTGGCCATTCAGATACCATCTAGTCCAATCTACTCGGAGTACTATCAAGGCCTATATGGTTTTTTCTCCAACCTAAAACCATCACCTATAAGACGGTTGATACAATAAAGTGATGTCATTGCCACATCTATCCTATACCTTTCTAGGGTAAGGGACGTCCCATCAGTTATCCAAAATCAGTAACATCAAGTCCTCTTTTTAGAACAATAGGAAACATCTGATATTACGGTCGAATCCTCTTCTATGTTTTCTATGTAGCTATTTAGTTTGAGTTGGACTCACTCTTACTCAATTCAGTGCTCAATACTTCTCCCAAGACGCAACATGCTCATAAGATATCAACCCTATGGTTAGCTCATTCATCTAGTCTCATTGGACCTTTGTCAACTCAATTCATCACACAAACTATCAACTCTTTGGTAACATTCTTTTAAGGTTCAACTGTTTACTCATAAATACTCTATCATGCATCATTCTAACTCATAGCATTTAGGAAAATAAAAGTAGAATTAAAATATTTAGGGATTCCATAAACTATTTAGGCTCAAATTCTAGTCATGCATACCCATTTAAGTGAAATATGTAAAATTAACAAGAATTCATTCTAGGGTTCATGTACTAAGGCAAAATAATATATTTCAAGTATTTAATTCATAAATACAACAAATATTGGAATATATTAGGATTTCAGAGAACCTTCAAGAAAAATTCATTGGATACCCAATCCATTCACAACTCCATAAATTTGGGTTATGGGGGCATATGGGAGAACAGAATCTATGTTTTGGTTAGCTTTACTATCACGACCCGAACCGAGAGTCCCCAAACAAGCCTCAAAGTATCCAATTCACATCATTAGTTTAGGAGCATATTCAAATGGTAAATATATAGGTCTAAGGGATGGGAAAGTAGGACCCACGCTATGGGGATACCATAGGGCAATGGATTAACATGGATTCACATAACACATAGCACATAAAGACTAATGAGCGGGTAAGTATGACTCACTCTATGGGGGCAATTTAGGACTTAGGATCTTATTTCCACCTCAAATATACATACATATCATAATTCTCATAATCAATCCATGATAGACATATCCAATAGATAACCATAATCATAAGCTTCAAATCCAACACATAACATATAGATCCAACAAGAGTCTACAAGATGTCCAATAATACCTCTAGTCAAAATATAGGATGGTGGCCAAGACATGTCACAAGCTCACCCTCAAAGTGAATAGCACAAATGGAAGCAATATAGGTAGAAGAATGGTGGCTTTTCCTTGGAAGATAGGACTCACCACAACAAATTTCTCACATCTGATCTAGAGTCAAACGGTGGATGAAGGTAATCTCTGGTCCCTACATGGTTAGATCATGTAGGCAAAAATATGCATTAGTAGTTTTAATGTACTAAGTCTACGGGCAGCAATGCATATGACTTATCAAATATGCATTTGAATATTTGATGACAAGGCTACATAATATAGAAAGAATCATATATCCACAAAAGGGTAGTATACAATATTCCATGAACTCCATAATGCATGAAATGCAAAGATGCTCATATATAGTAGGGAGGTGACCTCAACCGACATATAAGACCAAGAGAGCTATTACTTGTAATCCCAAAGTTATCCCCACATCGAAAAAGAGGTGGTCTACTTAGTATAGGTAAACCATACTTCTCCTTATGGGCCTCCCACTTCCGAAAAGTAACATTCCTTACGGGTCTCCCATTGTAGATAGGATTTTCATATCATTTCTAGTGGGTCATGCCTCAACTAATAGGATGAGCCTCATATCATTCTAGCGAGTCATGGCTCAACTAAATGAGATTAGACTCAAACCTTTCTAGTGGGTCATGCCTCAACTAATGGGATGAGCCTCAGATCTCCGTACCTATGTTGGCATGTAGTTCAAAGAAAGGGAGAGGGCCCTTGGGGATAGCCATTACACCCCCAATCTATCGGTGCTAAGACAAAACATTCCACGCGAATACTTTTATATATAATGCTTTCAGAAGAGGCAATAGTAATTTCAAATCCTTTCAATGCATGTTTAGGCTCAACAACTAAACATATTCATAATAATTCTTTCTTAGCATGAAATGACAAAACATTGTCATAATTCATAATTCACATACATCGAAATAGGTCATTCATATATACAAAATGATGCACGCAGCCATAATGCTCAAAGAGCCATAATCATAGATATTTATGGGATCACATTCTTGTCATAACAAATATCTTATAAAAATCATATCATAAAACATAATTGGGCTTAACCCACTTCATAATTTCCAGAAACATCCAATGTTCATGAATGCATATGCTATAAATGATGTGAGAATAGCATGGGTGATTAAGATTCAAACTTAAATATACAATATAATTTGAACTTGAACTAAAATTCATAATTACATCCACATCTAAATCATAATATAAATCTCCCATGCATAAATCAAGCTTTAAAGGGGACATGCATCTTCATAACTTCAAAGTAAATCATCATAATAGGGCTTAAAGTAACTTAAAATCATAAATAAAGTATTGCCCATACATCAATTAAATTTAATGAATCAAAATAATTAAAACCCACATCTAAAGTAAGCTTAATGTCATGGAAATTTTCTTGTAAAAATTTAGATCTCCCTGATTTGAAGAAACTATGGATCAAAACCCACATACCTTGCATAGGAAGATGAACTTAAGAAGAATTTAGCTTGAAGTTGTAACCCCTATTGAATCCTAGCTTGAATCTTGAAGATCAGACTTGGAGAAATTATTGAGAGTTTGATTTTAGAAACTAAGGTTGGCCTTGAATGAGGGATTATAATAAGTGTAGGAGAAGTTTAGAAAAATAAAGTGGGGTTTAAATGTTTTAAAAAGCCCTGGGGATGGGTCAAAATATCAAAAACACCTCAATTAAATGCCCCTTTAAATTTTCTCAGTATCTTCTCATGGCTACCTTTACAGGTCATGAAGCTCTTCATGGTCTATAAAGGCTCCCATCAAGCCCAAACAAATTCTATGAAAAATGACATAACGTTTTGGTATGAACTTGAAATAATATGAAACTAGATGCATTAGAAAGGTAATTCAAAGAGTTTGGGTTTGATACGTCATGGCCCACCCAGTTGTTTATGATGTAAGATATATGACTATTTAAATTTGACCCTTTTGTCGGTGTCACAACCCATGACTAGGGCCTAAATGTGACACGGTGAATGAGCAGTCCGAAGATAGCCAAACAAGCCTCATGATTGTAACATGGAAGATCCCTGGTTGTGAAAGGAAAAGAAAACAATATTAAGAGTAAACTAATGAAAAGGGAAAATAGGACTAAGGGAAGTCTTTGATAATCATAAAAACATGAGAATAGTCAAGCTCATAGCATATACATATGTAGTATCTAACAACACCTCTACTTTAGAATGGAGCGGGGGACAAGCATTCCCCTGGATCACCCTCATAGTAACAAATATTCAATGTAAGAAATAAGTATCAATATAGCAAGAAATAAGTCTAGATATTTTCCTCGGAATTGAGGACTCACAAAAGTGTTCTTCGAGGATAAAACTAGCCACATAGAGGAGGGTGATCAAAAGAAGCTCTGGTACCTATATGGTAAAATCATATAGGCATAGAGTATGCGTTAATACTTTGAATTTAATAAGTATGTGGGGTGCAATACAACAAAGATATACGTCACAATATTCAAAATGCATATATATATAGGCAACTGAAGTATACTCAATATGACATGTATGAGCAATGCTTGCAAATAAAATGCATGTAAAATGTTTCACTTGCATAGTATGTCATACTTATGTAGGAGGAGACCATAACCGACATAGACCAAGCGAGATACTACTTGGAATCTAAGGCATGACACTCACTTGGTAAGGTGAACAAGGCATGTCACCCCCTCAACAAGGTTATCGAGGGGTGTCACCCCCTCGACAAAGTGTGATCCACTAGCCATGGTAAACCAAACAATGAACAATTCGAGGCATGTCACCCCCTTAACAAGGTGAATGAGGCATGTCACCCCTCGACAAGGTGTGGTATGACTACATGGATCCACTAGAAAGATAAGGTGTGGTATAACTACATGGATCCACTAGAAAGACATAAGAGAGAATATATATAATCCTATGGTAGAACATAGTTTAGAGGCTAAAGACTTTATATAAAGTCCCCTTGAGTCGAGCACCCATCTTAAGCCTCAATCGGCACTAAGTTTAATCCCACAAAATACATGAAATAGTTATAACTGTAATAATAACATGAATACTTATAAGAGACATGATGATATGACATGAGTAGCTCTATCATGTGCTTGATCTCTACAAGTGAGCTTAACTTGAACGTGAGGGTAAAATAATAATAATCATGCTTGATCCCTTAACTTGACATGTATGGCACACTAGAGGGTAAAATCTTGAAAAAGGTCTCAATTTGTTACTTGCAACATCATAGATACTTTTCATGAAATCAATACATGCTTGAAAGCCCTTAACCATCATAAAGTCACTTGACTTATAAATCATGTAATAGTCCATCAACAACTTGAGAATTCTTGTCAAGTTATTTCATGAAACACATGGTGGGTTCATGATACTTGTTCAAAATCATACAACTAAAGAGTATGACAAGAAAGTAAACTCAATTCCAAATTAACCCACCAATATTGTAATAAAACACTTACTTTTGATATGATAAAATCCATCTCAAATGTTCATCATAGTTCATAGTTTTCATAAGTCAAATCACATATAATCTCAATACTTGATAAAACCCCAACATAATTGATGATCATATTTCATAATAAAACATAACCATAGGTAATACAACTTGAAATCATGCAATTTTCATACAAGAGAAGGTTGGGCTCCTTAGATTAAAGGATCAATGAATGAAGACCCACATACCTTAAACTTGGATTTTCTTGAAATTGAGATAAGGGAAACTTGAAGCTTGAGCTTGAAATCCTAGAATTTGAAGGAGAGATTTGATTAAGTCTTGAGAGGTTTTAGAGAGGATTTTTGTGAGTTATAGAGTTGAAATATGGCTAAATATGGTAGATTTCACATTTAAATGGCCATTAGGTTATGACTCCAATGCCCTTGGATGAAATAAGAAAAACTGGGAAAATTTTACACTGGTTCATGCCCCAGGTGTGATGTGGACTAGACACGAAGCAAGATTTACATGAGTATACACCCCTGGCGCATCACGGTCTAGGTGCGAACAGACACTAGAAATTAAAAAATTAGTGAAATTGTTTTTTCGCTATGGGTCTTGTAAAATCTGGGTTGTACCCAATTTTCACTCAATTTTTCCCTTTATCAAGAATATGAGGTCAGATTTTTGAAATCAATCACGGATTTTGGGATATATGAAAATTAGGATTGTGGAGCATTTCGAAACACATTAGGGGTATTTTCCATATGTCCCCCTTAGGAACATTCATATCAGAATATCAAAGAAACATGCGCAAGAGAAGAGATTATGAAGATTTCAGCCTGACTTGGATGCAACAAATGTACATAAATATCATTTTCAAAAAGTCCTACATGAATGTCAAAAATCACCATAAACTTGCTATCATAAGCATGAAGGCAATGCAAAATGACATGAGGGTTAAAACTTAAGACTTGAAATGATAGATGGGACTTAAGCTATTACCTTCCACTTGATTAGAGTGGAAGAGGTATAGGTATTGCTTTTTCATGTCCGCTTGGCTTCCTATATGGCACTTTAAACTTGTTGATTCCTCCAAAGGACCTTGATAGATGCTACGTCTTTGTTTCTTAAACTTTTCACTTGCCTATCGTAAATCTCCACCGAGACCTCTCATAGGTCAAATTATCCTCCAAAACACCCACAACCTCTAAGGGAACTATAGCACTTGGGTCACCAACACATTTCCTTAACATAGATACATGGAAGACCGGATGAATCATATTCATCTCCGTAGGCAACTCCAACTCATATGCAACCTTACCAATCTCCTCAATATCCTATAAGGACCCACAAACTATGGGCTCAATTTTCCATTCTTGCAAAACCGTACCGCACCCTTCATGGGTGAGACCTTCAAGTAAGCCCAATCACCAACATTAAACTCAAGATCTCTTCTCCTGACATCGGAGTAGGACTTTTTTCTACTTTGGGCCATCTTCAACCATTTCCTTATTTACCTCACTTTTTCCAAAGCTTCAATAACCAAATCCAGGCCCAACAAGGCCAACTCCGCCACATCAAACTACCCAACCGGGGGATTTAAAATGCCTACCATATAGAGCTTTAATAGGTCCATGCCAATAATAGAGTGGTAGCTATTTTGTTGTAAGCAAACTCAATAAGTTGAAGATGTTCATTCCAACTACCCTTAAATTCATAAACATATGCTCTAAGCATATCCTCAAGTGTTTGGATACTCCTTTTGGCTTAGCCATCATTTTGAGGGTGAAAAGTCGTGCTAAGCTTGACCTCGGTACCAAGACCCTTTTGGAAGGATCTCTAAAAATAAGAAGTGAATTGAGCAGCATGATCTGCAATGATAGACATGGGTACCCTATGCAATCTAACCAATGGAAGAATATATAACTTGGCATAATATTTGGCACCATATGTCGTCTTGAATGGTAGATTGTGAGACGACTTGGTCATTCTATACACAATAACCCAAATGGAATCAAAGTGTTTCCTAGTCTTACGCAACCCAACAACAAAATCCATGTTGATCTCTTCCACATCCAATTAGGAATTCCTATACCTTGGGCTAGGCCACCCGACCCTTAGTGTTTGGCTTTCACTTATTGAAAATTGTGACACACAACTACAAGCTTGGCAATAGCTCTTTTCATACCACCCCACCAATACACCTCTCTCATGTCACTATACATTTTTATAGAACTAGGGTAAATAGAGTAGGATGAACTGTGGGCAACTTTCAAAATCAACTCCCTGAAGTAATCAATATTAGGCACACACAACCTACTTGGTTTCCAAGGGTACCATTTTCCCCTTGGGAGAAAACCTCCACCTTGCCATCCTATACCAAAGCTCTCAATTCTAGCAAGATGGTGTCAAGGTCTTGTTTTGACTTGACATCCTCAATTAAAGAAGATTTAGAACCATCAACCACTACTATACCACTATTTACAGCATCATCAACCTAATCCCTAACCTAGCCAATCAGTGCACTTCTCTAGCCACCTCCTTGTTGCCATCATCAATATGAGCAAGACTACCCATGGACACTCTCCTTAGAGCATCAGCCACAACATTAGCTTTTCGTGGATGATAGTGCACACTCATATCTCAATCTTTAAGAAGCTCTAACCACCTTTTTTGCATCAAGTGAAGATCTTTTTGTGAGAAAACTTAGTGAAGACTCTTGTGGTCAGTAAAACATCAACATGAAACCCATACAAATAATGATACAAAATTTTCAAAGCAAACACCACGACCGCTAATTCAAGATCATGGGTGGGATAATTTCTCTCATGCACCTTAAGTTGCCTAGAGGTATATGCTATGACTTTGCCATTTTGCATCAAAACATACCCCAAACTAATCCTTGAGGCAACACAATAAACCACAAACCCTTCTAACCCTTCCACTAAAGCAAAAATGGGAGAGGAGATGAACTTGTCTTTCAAAGTTTGAAAACTCTTTTCATATTCATCGGTCCAAAAAAAAATTTTCTTCTTTTAGGTCAGCTTTGTCACATAGGAAACAATATAAGAGAAAGCATTCACAAAACTCCTTTAGTAACCCGTCAAACCCAAGAAACTCCTAATATCTGTCGGAGTCAAGGGCCTAGGAAAATTTCTATTCACCTCCATCTTCTTAGGATCCACCTTAATGCCATCAACGGAAAACGCATGCATTAGAAAAGCAACCTCTTTTAACAAAAATTCACACTTTTATTATTTTAAAAACAACCTTTGATCCCTCAAAATTCGCAACACCATCCCCAAGTGATTCACATGTTCTTGCTCACTCCGAGAATAAATCAATATCTCATCAATACATATCACCACAAACATATTATTATAGGGTTTAAAGACCCTATTCATGAGATCCATAAATATTGTCGGTGTGTTAGTCAAGCCAAAAGACATTACCATAAATTCAAAATGCCCAAACCTAGTTCGAAAACCCCTATTGGGAATATCGCACTCCCTCACTGTCACTTGGTGGTATATGGACTGAAGATGAATCTTAGAAAAGTGACTACCCCCTTGTAGTTGATAAAAAAGGTCATCTATCCTAGGTAGAGGGTACTTGTTCTTTATGGTGACCCTATTAAGTTGCCGGTAATCAATACACATTGTAAGGGAACCATTCTTTTTCTTCACAAAAAATAGCAATGCACCCCAAGGTGACTTACTAAGCCTTATAAAATCCTTCTCCAACAAATCCCTGAATTGATCCTTCAACTCCTTCAATTCTGCTGGGGCGATACGGTAAGGGGGAATGGAAATAGGTTGTGTATCGGGAAGAAGGTCTACACCAAAGTCTATTTCCCTTTCGAGAAGAACACTGTAAAGCTCATTGGGAAAGACATCAAGAAACTCATTGACAACCAGAGCTGACTCAATCAGAAGGACTTTAGACTCAATATTCCTAAACCTTACAAGATGGCAAATGCAACCCTTAGAAATCCACTTTTGGGCCTTAAGATAAGAAATGAATCTACCCTTGACCACCACATTACAACATTCCTTCTCAAGGACGGGCTCATTAGAGAATTGGAATCTAACTCTATGGGTGCGATAATCAATGGAAGTATAATATACATGTAATCAATGCATCCTAAGAATGACATCAAAATCTACAATGTCAAGTTCGAAAAAAACACAAGGCAAGGCTTTATGCAATATGAACATCGGAAAATTTCTATAGACTATTTTAGCAATAATGGACTCACTGACATGTGTAGACACTTCATAAGGTTCACACAATAATTCAGGACACACATGAAGCTTTTTGGCAACAAAAGAAGTAATAAAAGAAAGAGCGGCACCCAGATCATTCAATGCATACACATAAAAATGAAAAACTTTTAACTTATCAGTGAATGACTATGCAAAGTCTAGTGACCCCTAGAGGGGTATGGTTGAATCGTCGATGGTCTCAAAATTTCTTGTAGCCCATGAACAATGTCTCCACTTGTGATCCATTGTGCCACACTCAAAACATGCACTCGAACAGGTCAAATAGTCTCCCGAATGGTACCTTCTACATTTGTCACCCTTAGGAGAATCTTGAACACCAATACCCTTTCCTTGATATTTGTGACTAGTAGCACCACCACCTTCGGCATCACCCTGCACCCTTTGAATCCTATACTTGCCATGTCCTAAAGGACAATCATCCTTACCTTTACATAGAGTAGATGGACAATCAACAATCTAGTAGGCCATCTTGCCACCCCAAAAGCATATATGTGCTCCTCAAACATGTTCCACTATAATTTCTCACACATTTTGTGCACCTAGGATGGGTCACTCCACCATTGCCACTGGGCTTAGCATATAGAAGCCTACCTTCAATTTGAGCCCTTCTTCTCCCTCCCCTTGAGGCCATTGGGCCATCTCTCATCTTACACCTACCACCACCATGCTTGAAATAAGCCTAAGTGCCCGCCAAACATTTCCCTTGATGGTTCTTGTCACACCCTTGAAAGATGACAAAATAGAACCTTTCCTTTTTGTACTTGGGCCCTGGTAGATTAGTGGAAGATGAATTACCCTCAACTCGAGCTCTCTTAGCCTTTCTATCCCCCCTTTTATCATTTGAGGCCCTGGTGACACCCACCGATTGGTTGAGTTGAGCATTTACAAGCTCGGCCAATAGCATAGAGCATTGAAAACCTCCGCATTTAATATTACACCATTGAGAATTTGATTCTTAAGAGAGAGATGGTTGGCATCATGTCCACCATTCTGAATAGATTGAGACATATTCTGAAATGGAATGGTTAGAAATCAAAAATAAGCCTTAGAGGACCTAGATCTACTACACAACATAGAACATGAAGAAGTGAAATATTTCCTAAAATGCCACATGATGACATGACATGAGTAGCTCTATCACATGCTTGACCTCTACTAGTGAGCCTAACTTGAACATGAGGGCAAAATAATAATAAACATGCTTGATCCCTCAACTTGACATGTATGGCTCACTAAAGGGTAAAATCTGTAAAATAGGGCTCAATTTGTTAATTGCAACATCATAGATAGTTTTCTTGAAATCAATATATACTTGAAAGCCCTTAATTATCATGTAGTCACTTGACTAGTAAATCATGTAATAGTGCATCAACAACTTGAGTATTTTTGTCTTGTAATTTCATTAAACACATGGTTGGTTCATGATATTTGTTCAAAATCATGCAACTCAAGAGTATAACAAGAGAGTAAACTCAATTAAAAATTAACACAACAACATTGTAATAAAACCCTTTGTTTGGGTATGATGAAATCCATCTCAAAAGTTCATCATAGTTCATAATTTTCATAGCTCAAATCATGTATAATCTCGATACTTGATAAAATCCAACATAATTTATTCTCATATCATATGTCATAATAAAAGATAATCATAGGTAATACAACTTGAAATCATGCAATTTTCATAAAAAAAGAAGGTTGGGCTCCATGGATGAAAAGACCTATGAATGAAGACCCACATACCTCAAACTTGGATTTTCTTGAAATTGAGTTGAGTGAAACTTGAAGCTTGAGATGGGTTCTTGAGTTCCATAATCGATCTTGAAATCATTAAATTTGAAGTAGAGATTTGATTAAGTCTTGAGAGGTTCTAAAGAGGGTTTTTATAAGTTATAGAGTTGGAATATGGCTAAGTATGGTAGACTTCACGTTTAAATGGCCATTAGGTTATGACACCAATGACCTTGGATAAAAATAAGAAAAATTTGGAAAATTTACATTGCTCAACGCCCCAGGAACGATGCAAACAAAACGTAGAGCAAGATTTACACTAATCTGCGCCCTTGGTACGTTGCAGCCTAGGCGCGAATAGATACTGGAAATTGAAAAATTAGCCAAATTATTTTGGCTACGGATCATATAAAATCTGGGTTATACCTATCTCCCACTAAATTTTGTCCCCTAATCAAGAAAATGAAGTAGTATTTTCCAAAATCATGCATGAATCTTGTGATATATGGAAATTATAATTACAGGGCATTCCAAAGCACATGAGGGGAGTTTCAATATATACCCCTTAGGAACATTGTTCTGTGAATGTCAATGAAATATGTGTAAGAGAAGTGATTATGAAGATTTCAGTCCAACATGAATGCAACAAATGCACATAAACATCATTTTCAGAAAGTCTAATCATGAATGTCAAAAATCAGAATAAACTTGTTACCATAAGCATGAATGCATCCAAAATGACATGTGGCCTGAAACTTAAGACTTCAAATCATAGATGGGACTTAAGTTATTGTCTTCGACTGAAGTAGATTTGAAGAGGTATGAGTATCATTTTTTCATGTCCGTTTCGGCTTCCCATGTGTCACGCCCCAAAGTCCCGTTAGGGCGGACTGGCACCCATTGCCGATAAGGCTCGGGAGAACCAACCTGTATCTATGCACTTTCTATACATATTATAATGGGTTTCTACGTTTGAAATGCCTTTAATAAGATAAACAGTGATAACAAGCCAAAAGGAAATGCATATGACTAGGCCATTGGGGCCACGGTATTTAAAGTACGAGACATGACCACACTTTACTTTACATAGTCTACAAAGCCTCTAAATAAAGAAAAACATCTGATAAGGGTCGGGACAGGCCCCGCCTCAACAAATATGCAATAAAAACATGTAAGCTCTAGACATGTACAAAGCCCCGAAGCAATCTGGAGCTTGGTGACAACAGTTGAATATCTTGTATTCCTATTGGGAAGATCTACTAGCACCTGTACCTGCAACATGAAATGCAGGTCCCCAATAAGGGACGTCAGTACGAGATAATGTACTGAGTATGTAAGGTAGGATATATTGTATATCAAGTAACAACTCAAATGAAACTGTACACTGGTGCAATATAAGAGACCACCTTTAGTTATACTGTGGGATCATGTAATTTATGTTCTTTATTTTACTTTACCTTTACTGTAAAATCTGTGTACATTTGTAAAAATAAATGACCAACTGATCAGTGGTGAAACTGTATCGGGTTCGTCACTGGCTAGGTTATGCTCAATCCCTCAGGCTACCCCCTTGATAGGATTGTCCCTGGCTAGGTGCTATCTCCACCCATTGGGCTACCACCTATCAAAAACTGTATAATGTATCCTTCAATTACCTTTGAGATGATTCTTTTGGTGGTCACAATATTAGAACTGTAGGACTATATATGTAGCATATGACATGTAGATAATCATGTAAGATAATATGACAATGAAAAAGAGTACGTTACACAAATAATGAAATGCGTATGAAATGAAACAACTCATGAACTTTATCTAGTAACAAGAACTCATGTAACTTGGTATACAAGCATGTATGCAGATTTGAAAGTGACTATGTATGGAAGCTTGTGAACATGTCTACGAATGGAGACACAGTTAATAGTTGTGTCGGAGTTGGCAAATGCCTTCATGAACCAAGGAGAGATCTATGCTTCATGCCAAGTGATACGAAGTCAAGTGGCCTTACATACCTCATTGTTTGACTTTGCTATCACCTCGAGATAACCTTCCCTTCCTCCAAATACTTATATACAACATAGTAGGTGATAAAACTAGCATTAAGAACCAATAGATACACCTTGGCAGCCCAATTACATCACAAAACAACACACAGGCAGCAAGCATTTAATTAGCGACGTCAAGGCATTTCTTCAGATTTTTCACCTATAACCGTATTTTTGAACAACCATTCTCATGTACATGTCATATGCATCTTTTTTAAGACCCTTGACAGTCTTACAACAACTCACAAAGCACAATACATAACAATTTTACACAACCTAAAAATGGACAGCATAACGTTACCTTTCTTCGCCACATTTCGATGTCGACAAGCCCAAACCTATTCCAACTTTAACCAAACTGTTCCAGGAACATTTACACATACAAACAGCCTTGAACTAGTCCCCAAACAGTAGAGAATCAGTCATTAAGGATGTGGGCAAATAACATTATATACAACAGCCCGCAAGTTACAATAAACATAACGCTTAAGATAATCCAATAAAACACGCGTGTTAATTGAAACCAAAATTAGGGAAGCAACCTTAGAGTGATGTTTATAACTTAATCCATGTTAATAAAACAAAGTTCTCTTCATAATACAACCCTCAAAGCATAGAAAGATCACTAAAAAAAAAAGACAAGTATGCAGCAACTTTCTACACACATGCTGTCTAACAATTTTAGCAAGCATAACTAGCATCTATTTCTTGTTTTTCATGGTGAAATCATACTGAATACACAACTATAATTACTTACCTTTGTCTTCAAGGTTTTGAGGCTCCTTAAGAACCCTAGAAAATTCATTTGGCTTCTTCACAAAGTTGAGAAAAGTTGAGAGAAAATTTAGAGAGCAAACCTGATTTTTGTGAACTCAAGTGAACCTTACTTGTGGAGCTGCTTTTGATCCCTTTACAAAGGGGTTTTTGCCCGACCTTTACTTGAATTGTTGACCATCTTATACCAAAAAATATTAAGTTGCTTATCCACCAGCTTCGCCCTCAAACTTGGGCCTTTTTGGAACACCAACTTGATGGACTTGGTCTGTCTATTTTCAGCTTTCTTCTTCACTTAGTTTGGGCCCAATTTGTTAAGTCTTTTGCAATGTCTTTGGGCCATTTTTGTTAGACTTCTTGGGATGAAAATTTTGCCCATTTATGATGCTAAAATATGGACTAAAGTTACACCCTTAACATGTACTTTATTCATAATCGAACTTGGACAAATTCGACGTCGAGCCTCGTCTCCGTTTAGCTAACAAATTTAAGCTAAGCA
>JAOTQR010068766.1:3033-13421 GCA_025774065.1 Solanum ossicruentum | reverse complement strand
TGTTGTGTTCTTAGGAAAAAGAGAAGTTCTTACTTGATACTTGAATGTGATGGTTTGATGAACTATTTTCATGACTACTGCCGAAAAGATTATATCGTAAGGTATCAATATTCTATAAGATCTACCAAAAAGGCTATGATGTAAGGTAGAATGACTCATGCTTCCTATCGAAAAGATTATATCATAAGGTGAGGACATCCTATAACACCTACCAAAAAGGCCATGCCGTAAGGTACAATTCATGGTTCTTGCTGAAAAGATTATATCATAAGGTAGAATAATTCGCGACTCGTACCTAAAAGATTATATCGTAAAGTAGAGAATGCCTTATACTACCTACCGAAAAGACTATGTCATAAGGTAGGAGTATTGGTAACACTCTACAAAAAGGTTATACTGTTAGGCGAATGGGTGGTTATGTGGTCCATCTCAAGCATGTTTGTGTAATGCTCGAGCATACTTATATTCCGCATTAGGTTTACGTTTCTTAATTATGACTAAGCATGTTTTACTTCAAGCATTGATCAGGCATGCCATATGGACATTACACTATCTCTTGCTTATGCTTATGCATTTTGATTATATTACCTATCCCTTGTTGCATTGCATCCTACATACTTAGTACATTAAAACATACTAACGCATACTCTATGCCTACATGATATTACCATGTTGAAATCGGAGCTCCTTACGATCATCCTTCACGCAGTTAGTTTTGGACATCTTGAAGTTAAGCTTTGCTGAGTCCTCAAGTTCGGGGGCACTAGCTATTGTCATGACCCAAGACTAGGGCCTAGACATGACTGGCAAATGGGGAACCAGAAGGAACCCCAAACAAGCCTTATAGCATATCATCACATATCCTTGGTCGCGGAAGCAAGATAGTTCATCGTAGGAAACATAAACAAGGGGAAATTGAGACTATGGGAGAGAGACTCATATTTAAATAGTTTGAATAACATAAGTGAGTCAAAACTCAAGCATAATACATAGTTGTCCAATAACACCTCTAATATAGAACTTAGCGGGGGCCAAGACAAGAAATCGGGCTCATCCTCATAGTCAAAGTATACCAAAAAGGAAAGACAGTCTTCAATATATAGCATAAGAACATAGATATTGTCCTCGGACATGAGAACTCACCAACTAGTTTGAATGGAAGCCATTATCCACGTGGAGAAGGATGATGACCAAATGGAGCTCCGGTTCCTACATGGTAACATCATGTAGGCATAGTGTATGCGTTAGTACATTTGAATGTACTAAGTATGTAGGATGCAATGCAACAAGAGATAAGCAACATAATTGAAATGCATAAACATGGACAATGGATAGCATAGTAATAATACGACATGTAGGAATAATGCTTGAAGTAAAATCATGCTTGTATAAATCATAACATGCAAGTAAAAGGAGACCATCATCATACACCCAGCAACTAGTGCTTAGAATACAAGGTTTAGCACCCCCTTGGAGGGTTATCACGGTATGTATCCCTTAATCGGTAGATGAACATCACACCCTTCATCAAGGTGACCAAGGCATCAATCCCTCAACAATGGTTAATAGACATCCCACCCTCCATTTAGGTGGCTAAGGCATCTACCCCTTGCCGGTTAATGGATATCCCACCCTCCATTTAGGTGACCAAGGCGTCAACCCCTTGCCTGTTAATGGATATCACACCCTCCAATTAGGTGGCTAAGGTATCAACCACTCAACAATGGTTAATGAACATCACACCCTCCACCAAGGTGGTCATCTTAGAATAGCATAGATGCTTCTCATTAATATAGCTCATATAAACATTCATTTCATCACCATAAAGTCATTCAACTCATAAGACATACTTTGGACCTTCAATTCCTCAAGAAACCACATCTGGACATTTTATCAATCACTTAAAGGGTGTAATGCTAGTATAAAACCATGAAATATAAAGATGAAATCTTTCATGAAAATCCGTTGTAAAACCATCATTCAATACCTTGCAACACCCTCAAGCAATATACATCAAAGACCCTTACCAAATCTTACAATAGATCCAAGATTTATAGCTCAAAACATAGCAAAACAGTGACAACTTTACATAGCTTTAACACAGTGTGCAGTGAATTTCATAGTATACAAAATCCATTTGTAAATCAACTTTACATCATGCAATTTAAGTAAAAGAATGAATTGGTATCATGGGTGAAAGGAACCAATGAAAGAAACCCATATACCTTAGCTTTAGAGATGAACTTAATAAAGATTGGAGATGGAGAGTTGAAGCTTGAGTTGAAATTAGATCCGGATGAGGGTTTTGGGACTTGAATATGGGAGTAGATACTTTTCTAAGTGTTTTGGTTAGTATAGGGGAATGTTTAGGATGATATGTGGGTGAAATAAGGCTACGTATAGGTAAAAACACATTTGGGAACACTTAGGCCCAAGACCCAAAAGCCTTGGACCGAGATAAAAATCACTGGCAACAAATACACAGTTCTGCGTCTTATCCGTGATGTAGACCTATTGCAGAGGAAAAATTAATACATGTCTATGATAGCTGCACGTCATGGCATTATCGCGGATCAATTCTGGATAAAAAAATTATGAAAAATAAAATTGTTAATCGCTTGCTCTTAAATTGGTGTTAGATCCTTTTTCCCCTAATTTTGACCCCTAACAAGAATATGAAGTTGGAATTTGGATATCGTGCATGAATTTTGAGATATATGAAATTTAAAATTCCGGGCACTCCTAGGCACATTTTCGGGCACTTTTTGGGTTCTTTTCAATATCTGCCCCTTGGGAACGTTCGTCCCCGAATGTAAAAGAGTTATACAAGATAAGGGTGATCATAAACAAGTCAGCCACAACAAGAATGCAACATTGCATTTAAAACACCATTTTCGAAATCTCAACATAAGTATAATATCATCATAAATATGTCAACTTAAACATCAATGCATATGAATGATATAGGGCTGAAACATAAGACATGGAATTATAGTAATGGACTTGATGTGTTATCATAAGCTTGAGTAGAATGATAGAGATACAAATATTGTTTCTCCAATACTCGCATCGGCTCCCCAAGAGACATATACGAATAGATGACTCCACCAAAAGGGCCTTGATGAACACTACATCAATATTTGTCAACTTCTTCACTCATCCATCCACACCTCCACCGGGACCTTCTCCTAAGTCAACTTATCCTTGACATCACCTACCATCTCAAAGGGTCCTATAGAACTGGAGCCACCAACACACCTCCTCAATCGAGAGTCATGAAGAACCGAACAAACCATAATCATATCCCTAGGTAAATCCCATCCATATGAAACCTTTCCAACTTCCTCTATACTCTAAAAGGACTCACAGCTATAACTCTTTTGTCAACCTTAACCATACTTATTCTACTTGTTGCCACGAACCACCATCTCCCCCTAGGGAAATAACCTCCACTCTACCATCTTTCTACCCAAAACTTCCAACTCTAATAAGGCGGAATCAAGGCCTTGCTTAAACTAGACCTCCTCAACCAATGAAGATTTCAAACCATCAAGAATACTACACCAACATGCTAAACTTCCTCCAATCGAACCCCAATCTAGCCAATTGATGGACCTCTCTAGTCACCTCTTTGTCACCATCATCCACATATGCTTGGCTACCATAGCCACCCCACTTAAAGCATCAACCATAACACTAGCCTCAACGGGGAAATATAATGCACACTCATATCATAATCCTTAAGGAGTTCTAACCACCTTCTTATTATCCTCAACTCACACCTATCATGTTAAGAAAACCACATCTCATCCTCCAAGACTTGCAACACTACCCCTAAATGATTCACAAGCTCTAAATATATCAATACTTCATTAGTAGAGATCACCATAAACATGCATAGATAGGGGTTTAAGACCCTACTCATGAAACCCATAAACATAGCCAGTGCATAAGTCAACCAACCAACTCCAAAAATGCTAATAATGCTCACTCCTACTCTGAAAAGACACTTAGGGATATCACCTACCCTCATCCTTACTTGGGGACAAAACCCAAACTAAAGATCAACCTTAGAGAAGTAACTAACCCATTGTAGTTGACAAAATAGATCTATCATCCTCAACCATCTTATTACAACCTTACAGGTTCTACACTCAATAGAAACATGCTGTGCAAGTAGCCTAAAGTATCCTAAGACCTCCAACACATCAAGCTAAGTTCATCCAATATCACAAGATAAGACTTGTATGCAATAAGAACATGGGGAAACCCTTAGAGATCAATGAACCTTAAGACAAGAATTGGCCTACCTCTTTTGCTACCACTTGACAATCCCCACTCAAAGACGGGTTCATTATGGAGTCGGAATCTAACTCTATGCATCCTACCACCAAAGGTGAATAACATGTATGTAACTATTCCATTCCAGTACAACATCCAAATCCACCACATCAAATCCAACAAGCGGCAAGGTGAGACCTAATGCAATATGAACATAGAACAATACCTATGTACTATCTAGAAACAATATACCCAACCAAGAGGTAAACACCAAAGGTTCGCATAAAAACTCAGGGCACACAAGAAGCCTCCTAGCAAGCGAAAGAATAAAGAAAGAGACAATGGCACACCAACCCCAACAATGCACACATATCTAAGTTAAGGAAACTTCAACAGACCGATAGCAACATCGATCACCCCATCTAACTCTTGCTTCCTTTGAAGAGCATAGAATCAATTACGTCTTAGATAACCCCCTTATCAACTTCACCACCCTTACCCTTGTTGTGCTTACGAGAACAATCATTCATCTTATGACACATCTCCATACATCTATAACAAGCATTAGTACGTCTCAAACATGGGCCATCATGACATCTACCACACCTTGGACATCTAGCATAAGGCACCATAACCCTTCTTTTCTTGGGACTCCAGAACTTTCCTTGAAAACGGGCCCTCTTGGCCTCCTTACCCCTCTTTTTCCTTATCTTTTCTTCCTCCAATTGTTCGCCATATGTTATCAACTGAGATAAATCCATGTCACCAATCAACATAGCGGACCAACATTCCTCACTCACCAAGTCAGAGACAACCATCACAAATTTATTCATCCTACTCCTTGTCTTGGACATCAATTGAGGAACATATTTTAAAAGTTGGGTAAATTTGAGGGCATACTCCATTACACTCATAGCACCTTGTTTCAAGTGCATGAACTCCATCAATTTAGCTTTCCTAAGCTCAAGTTGGAAGACTTGATTAAGAAAGATCACTTTGAACTCCTCCAATAGAACTACATTACCATTTTCCTTCTCCCCTTCCATTGATCATACCAAATTTGGGCTACCTATTTGAGTTGATACGCTGCCAAGTTTTCCTTTTCATTCAGCCTAACACCTATGATAGTCAAAATCTTATAGACCTCATCAATGAATTCTTGTGGATCTTCATCTACCTTTGACCCATAAAACACTGGAGGATTCATCCTCATGAAGTCCCTTACCCTAGCTCCTAGGGCAGTAGCTTAAGGGGCTTGGGCCCCTTGGTTGACTTGGTTGGCCACAACTTGGGCAAGCATAGTGAGAGCATCCCAGAACTCACCATTGGTAGGTTCCTCCTCGGGAGTTTAGGCACTTCTTCCGCGAGTGTTAGATATGACCTAACATAACAAAGAACAATCATTAGGGGGAAAACTTACTCCAGCTCTATAACACGACTTAGAACATGAAGAAGGGAAACTTTTCTAAAATGTCTCATAGCCTCCTACTCATTGTTATGGTGCACAACACAACTATGAATAAGACTCTAATCGACTCGATGTGTTGGACTTCGAGGATCTATTAACCTAGTGCTTCAATACCATATTTGTCACAACCCAAGCTTAGGGCCTAGACATGACCGGCGAATGGGGAACCCGAATGAACCCCAAACAAGCCGCATAGCATATGCTTACATATCTTTGGTTGCGGAAGCAAGATAGTTCATCATAGGAAACATAAAAAAGGGGAAATTGGGACTATAGGAGAGAGACTCATATTTTAATAGGTTGAATAACATAAGTGAGTCGAAGCTCAAGCATAATACATATTTGTCGAACAACCCTCTAACATAGAACTTATCAGGTCTAAGACGAGCAATCGGGCTCACCCTCATAGTCAAAGCATATTAAAAAGGAAATACAATCTTCAATATATAACATAAGAACATAGATACTTCCCTCGGACATGAGGACTCACCAACTAGATTGGATAGAAGCCACTAGCCACGTGGAGGAGGATGATAACCAAATGGAGCTCGGGTTCCTACATGGTAACATTATATAGGCATAAAGTATGTATTAGTATGTTTGAATGCATTAAGTATATAGGATGCAATGCAACAAGAGATAGGCAACATAATCGAAATGCATAAACATGGACAATGGATATCATAGTAACAACATGACATGTAGAAATGATATTTGAAGTAAATTCATGCTTATATAAATCATAATACTTAAGTAGAAGGAGACCATCATCATAGACCAAGCAACTAGTGCTTAGAATCCAAGGTTTGGTACCCCATTGGAGGGTGATCGAGGTATATACCCCTTAATTGGTAGATGAACATCACACCCTTCATCAAGGTGGTCAAGGTATCAACCCCTGAATAATGGTTAATGGACATCCCACCCTCCATTTAGGTAGCCAAGGCATCAACCCCTTGCAGGTTAATGGATATCCCACCCTCCATTTAGGTGGCCAAGATATCAACCCCATGCTAGTTAATGAACATCACACCCTCCAATTAGGTGGCTAAAGTATCAAGCCCTCAACAATGGTTAATGGATATCACACTCTCCACTAAAGTGGTCATCTTAGAATATCATAGATGCTTCTCATAAACATAGCTCATATGAACATTCATTTCATCATCATAAAGCCATTCAACTCATAAGACATACTTTGGACCTTCAATTCCTCAGGAAACCACATCCGAACATTTTATCGAACACTTAGAGGGTGTGCAATGCGAGTATAAAACCATGAAATATAGAGATGAAATCATCCAAGAAAATTCATTGTAAAACCATCAATCAACACCTTGCAACACCCTCAAGCAATATACATCAAAAGCCCTTACCAAATCTTACAATAAATCTAAGATTTATAGCTCAAAATATTGCAAAATAGTGATAATTTTACATAGCTTTAACATAGTGTGCAGTGAATTTCATTTGGCTAAGTATTTTGGTGAGTATTGGGAAATGTTAGGATGATATGAGGGTGAAATAAAGCTAAGTATAGGTAAAAACACATTTGGGAACACTTAGGCCCAAGAACAGAAAGTCTTGGACCAAGATAAAAATCACTTGCAACAAAAATACATAGGTCCGCATCTGGTCTGCGACACGGACCTGTCGCGAAGGCAAAATTAATGCATGTCTGCGTCAACTGCATTGTGACACTGTCGCCGATCAATTCTGGATAAGAAAAATTACAAAAAATAAAATTACTAATGGCTTGCTCTTAAGTATGGTTTAGACCCTTTACCCCATAATTTTGACCCCTTGAACAAAAATATGAAGGATTTTTGATATCACGTATGAATTTTGAGATATATAAAATTTAAAATTTCAGGCACTTCGAAACAGATTTTTGGGCACTTTTTGGGGTCGTTTCAGCTATGCCACTACTGATTATGTTGTCTCTTTATGTTGAGCTCTTGATACTGTGAGGATGAGCCTGGAAAGTGTCTTGGCCACCGCACATTCTATATCTAGAGGTGTTGTTGGACAAGTAATGTAATTATGCTTGAGCTTTGACTCTTCAATGGTTTATGCTACTAAAGACTTCCTTTAGTCCCTTTATACTATCTTTATGTTGATCTTTGCTTTCGCGACCAAGGATATGTAATTGATATGCTAAGAGGCTTGTTTGGGTCCCTTCGGGTTCCCATTCGCCATGTCAGGTCTAGGCGCTAGTCTTGGGTCGCGACAAACTTAGTATCAGAGCACTAGGTTGTTAATGGTCCTCGAAGTTCAACACATCGTGTTATTTAAAGTCTTATTCATGGCCATGAAGAGAGCCACAACAATGAATGGGAGGCTATGAGGTCTTTTAGGAAATGTTTCACTTCTTCATGGTCTTTATCGTGCCATAGATGTGGTGTAAGTTTTTCCCCCCTAAAGAATGTTATTTCGTCTTCTAGATCATGCTTCTTGAAAGAGGGATACTAAGGAGGGCCTGTGCATCTGCGGGACAACCGACTTACCCCGCTCCTCATGGTGGAGGGGCTATCGAAGTTGAGTTTCAGAATGCTATTACTATGTTGGCACATGCAATGATCAATCAAATTCATCAAGGGTCCCAAGCCCATAATACTCATATTCAAAGAGGGAGACCAAGGAGGGCCCATACACCTGCTGGACAACTGGCTTACCCTGTTCCTCAAGCTTCTCAAGGTAGAGGAGCTGCCAAAGTTGAGTTCTGAAATGCTATTACTATGTTGGCATATGTAATGACCAATCAAATTCATCAAGGGGCCTAAGCCCCAATGCCCATACTCAGGCCTCAAGGGTGAGGGATTTTGCTAGGATAAACCCATCGGAGTTCCATGGGTCTAAAATGGATGAGGATCCTCAAGATTTCCTTGAAGAGGTGTATAAAGTGTTGTGTATTATAGGTGTTAGATTGGAGGAAAATGTGGAGTTGACGACCCACCAACTCAGGGGGTGGCTCAAATATGGTTTACCTAATGGAAGGTGGAGAAGGGGAACAACAATATGATTATTTGGGAGGAGTTTAAGATGATTTTTCTCAATCGGTTTATCACTCTTGAGTTAGGGGAACCTAAAATGATGGAATTTATGAATTTAAAGAAAGGGTCTATGAGTGTGAGGGAGTATGCCCTCAAGTTTAATCAACTCTTTAGATATGTATCACAATTGGTGGCCGAGCCGAGGTCTAGGATGAACAAATTTGTGATGGGTTGACCGACTTGGCTAATGAGGAGTGTCGTGCCGCCATGTTAATAGGTGATATAGATTTGTCCCGCCTCATGACTTATGACAAACAATTAGAGGGGAAAAGCTTAGAAAGAGAAAGAGTAGAGAGGCCAAAAGGACTCGGTTTGAGGGTGACCGGTTTCAATAAGGTATTGAATTTCAAGGACAAGGATCCTCTAGTGCTTCAAATAAGAGGGTTACTAAGGATGGGGCGCCTAACCCAAGGCTCCAAGGGGGTGATGATGGGGTGACTCGTCTTGGATGCCCAAAATGTGGGAGAAATCATAGTGGCACATATTGGAGGAACACAGGTGCATTGTTTGGGTGTGGTGAGATGGGCCATAAAATTCCAGATTATCCATACGCTCAAAATAAGGGTAAAGGTGGTGATGTTGATCAAGGGGGTGCTCCAAGACATGACTGATTCTATGCTCTTCAAAGGAGGCAAGGAGGGGATTAGATGCCCAATGATGTTACTAGTATGTTAAGGGTTTTCTTGATTTTGTTGTGCATGCTTTGATAGTTCCTGGTGTCACTATTTCTTTCATTATTCCTTGGTGCTAATAAGTTTCATGTGTGTGTCCTGAATAGTTATATGAGTTTTTTTGATGTCCACCCACCATTAATGAGTCCATTGTGGATAGAAATTCTATAGGAGGATTGCCTATGTCATTATTTCATAAAGTGTTGTTTTATCATGTTATTGAACTTGGCATGGTAGATTTGAGTTTGTCCTTAGGGTGGTTGAGTTATACGCATATCATGCTTCCATTTGTTGAAAACACGTAGAGTTAATTTTCAATTTTCTAATGAGTCCACACTTGAGTGTGAAGCTTGTAAAGTGGTAAGTATGGATAGATTCATTTCTTGTCTTAAGCCCAAATTAATCTTTGAGAGTTGCATTTATCATCTTGTAAGGGTTAGGGATATTGAGTCTAAAGCCCTTCCTATTGAGTCAGTTCCGACAGACAATGAGTTTCTTGGTATCCTTTATGATATTTTGAATTGGTGGTAATGTCTTTTACTTGACCTATGCCCTAGCTATGTTTGTTGATCTTATAAATAGGGTCTCTAAACCCTACCTCGATATATGTATGGTAGTATAATGGTTTGATGATTCCAAAACCAATTTTTGTTGAAGAGGTGAAGTTAGGGCAAGACCTTGATTCTTCCTTGCTCAGAGTTGAATGCTTTGGATGGATAGGTGGGAAGGCTGTTTAATAAGGATGTAGTGACTTGTCAAGGTCCTTTGGGAGAACTTTCAAGTTGAAAGTGTCACTTGAGGAGTCGGAGTAGGCATGAAGGGGTGATATCCATACCTCTTTCATTCTATTCAAGCTTAATATAGAAAACTAAGTCCCTTCTATGATTTCAAGTCTTGAGTTTCAGCCCTTATGTC
>JAOTQR010068755.1:0-13421 GCA_025774065.1 Solanum ossicruentum | reverse complement strand
TTCTACTTATGGGATTTGAGCTGAGGGTTTTAGGAAACAGCCTCTCTACTTCTATGAGGTAGCGGAAAGGTCTGCGTGCAATCTACCCTCCCCAGACCCCACTTGTGGGATAACACTGGGTATGTTGTTGTTTGTTGTAATAATAATAACAATAATAAGACAATCCAAGTAATAATAATAACAAAAATTATAATAATAGTAGTAGTAGTAAAAAAATCTCATAAAGGTCCTTTGTTATTATTTTTTTTAAAAGAAACCTTTTTAAGGGGATTTAGCTAATCAAATACGACGAGCCAAAATTGGGTGTCAACAGCTGCCGCTTTGGCCACTTCCCATAGAGCATTGTGAATCTCCGCATTAATTACATCACCTTCCTGAGTAGCTCGAGACATATCCTGAAATGTAACGGTTAGGGATTAGCAATAAACACTATGGGACCTAACTCTATCGCACAACATAGATCATGAAGAAGCGAAACATTTCCTAGAACACCTCATAGCCTCCTATTCATAGTTGTGGCACGCTTCACAACCATGAATAGGACTCTAATCGACACGATGTATTGGATGCCAAGGACTTAACAACCTAGTGCTCTGATACCAAGTTTTTCACGACCCAAGACTACGGCCTAGACGTGACATGGCGCAAGGGGAACCCAAAGGGACCCCAAGCAAGCCTCTTAGCACATCATAACACATCCTTGGTCGCAGAAGTAATAAAATAGCAACATAGAGTAGAAATAGGGATACCGGGGGCTAAGGAACATCATTCATATCATAACAACAAAAGCCAAGAGAGAGTCAAGCTTATAACATTACACATGGCATGTCCAACAACACCTTTAATACATAGATAAGAGTGGGGGCTAAGACAAGCAACCAAGATTATCCTCATAGTCAACATTTACATAAAAGAAAGGTAGTTTTAGAACGTAGCATGATATCATAAGCAACGTCCCCGGAATGGAGGACTCGCCAACAAGTTTGAGTGAATTCGTTTTAGCCACGTGGATAGAGGTGCTCAAGCGGGGTTCTGGTTCCTACATGATGACATCATGTAGGCATAGAATATACGTTAGTCCATTTGAATGTACTAAGTATGTAGGATGCAATGCAACAAATAATAAGTACCATAATCAAAATACATAACATAGGCAATGAATAAGCATATAGCAATATGACATATATGAATGATATTGAAGTAACTCATGCTTATATAGAACATTATCCATATGGTGAACATAATCCATGTGTAAGGAGAGACCACTTTAGTGCAAATCCATGGCCTACCACCTCCTTGGAGAGGCGCATGAGGTAGAAACTCCTTCATGTAGTTGATGAGGTACAAATCTCCCAATGTGGTTGATGGAGTACAAACCTCCTAACGTGGTTATCAAGGTATAAATCCCTCGACATAGTTGCACAGGCTTGCCACCTCCCGAGCTAGGCGATCGTGGTACAAACCCCTCAATAAGGTTACTCGTCCTACAATCTCCTGAGTCAGGCTTGGTCATTTTCCCCACACCATAGAAATAATATCATATACATACATTCCTTTCATTATCATATAATCATTCAACTCATAAGACATGCATTAGAACTTAAATTCCTCAAGAAATCATTACCTGTACATTTTATCAAACACTTGACAGGTGTGTAATGCTAGTGTAAAATCATACATTTCAAGAGTGGAATCATGCTAGAAAATTCAATGTAAAACCATCAATAGATACTTGGTATCACCCTCAAGCAATAGACATCAAAATCCTTCATCAAATCTCACAATAGACCTTAGATTCATAGCTTAAAACATGCTAAAACAACCATAATTTCATGAAACCCCAACATAGTGTACAGTGAAATTCATAATAGATAAGACCCATGAGTAAACCAACTTTAAATCATGCAATATTAGGTAAAAGGAAGCTTAGGCATCATGGGTGAAAGGAACCCATGAAAAAAACCCACATACCTTAGCTTTGGAGAATAACTTGATGAAGAATGGAGATGGAGACTTGAAGCTTGAATGTGAACCTTAAGATTCGGATGAGTTTTGAGACTTGAATTTAGGAGTGGAAATTTTGGCTAAGTGTTTGAATGAGTTTTGGGGAATGTTTTGAATGATATGAGGGTGAAATATGACTAAGTATAGGTTTTTTCACATGTGGGAAAGTTTAGGCCCAAGAACCACAAGTCCTGGACCGAAATAATAAAAACTGGACAAAATTTACACACTGGAGCCCCCCTGGCGCGTCGCGCCTAGGGTGCGAATCTTTACTTGAAATTACTCGCTTTGCATTTTTGAATTTTGATACGGTTGCTCTAAATCGGGGTTAGACCCATTTCCCACTCAATTTAATCCCCTGATCAAGAATATGAAGTTGGATTTTTGATATTGAGCATGGATTTTGAGATATATGAAAATTACAATTTCGGGCACTTTCGAGGCACATTTTCGGGCATTTTTTGGTGTCGTGCTAGGGGCTCTCACTGCTTACTAGAATTTGCATTTAGAAAAATTGAAATTGTGATTCGGTTATCCCAAAATCGGGGTTAGACCCATTTCCCACTCAATTGTGCCCCCTGATCAAGAATATAAAGTTAGATTTTCGATATCACGCATGGATTTTGAGATATATGGAAATTACGATTCCCAGCACTTTCGAGGCACATTTTTAGACACTTATTGAGGTAGTTTCAACTACTACTGAGGAGGCCACCACACAGGGCGAGGGTGAGTCTGACCACACGCTGGCGCTTAGGCGCCTAGGTATGATTTTTGACCCCTTATACTTTATTTTGCTTTAATTGTGTGCATTAGGGACAATGCACCTCTTTTTCGATAGGGTGTGGGTAGTTATGGGTCTCAGTGAAGTCTGAGTAGCTTGGGTCCATAACTACCCCAATTTTTATTTTGGGGTTTTCTTACCTGTGTCCTTTTTCCCTATGGATATTTATTTTTTGTTGAACTGGCATGTTTAGGATGTTTAGGTAGTATTTATAGCATATAGTACTAATACCTGTGGTATATAGGATGTCTTTGTTTTGTGTGAAAAATGATACCCACCAAAATTTTGATTAGTTAGTCTAGATAGCAACCATGCATGTTTAGATGTGTTGACAATGCTTGTTTTGATAATTGAGGATAAATTTAGATGAAAAGCATAATCTGAGAGTCTTTTGTTGATAATGTAGTCAGTGTTATGTGAGTGGGAGCATAAATTGCTAAATTCATGTGTTATGTGCTAATTCAAAGTTTGTCCTATTACTATAAGTTAGACTGTAGATTAATTGGATTAGGAAAATATCTTAGACCATTGTACTTAAAAGTCCACTTAGCTTAAATGACCAATCAAAGTTGAAGAATATCCCTTGATCCTAATATTTGAGCCTAAGATGTGCCTATTCTTTGCAAACACCTAATTTACCTGGCCTTGTTAGTTGAAAAATCCTGAAATTGGTCCTGATCCTTCCTTGAACATTGTGCACTTTGACTGAGGCAAAAAGCCTAAGTTGAGGGTGGCTACCAAAAGTGGCCCTGGTTCTGAGGATGGATAATGTGCACCTCAACTTAGGCCAAAAGCCTAAATTGAAGATGCCTGGTGCAAGGGTGAAACACAAAAATGAGGGGGAAAGGTAGTGATACAGAGAAAAGGAGAAAAATCATGTACTAGGTGCAAGAAAAATAAGTGATGCCTTAGTTGTGAGTTAAAAAGAAAAATGAAGTGTAAAAGCAAAGTAAAAAGATGAAAAAAATGGAAAGAAATCACCCAGAAAAGCTTGAAATAGGAGAAACAGAGAATGAGATGAAAAATAACAGTGTTGGTAGGGAAAAAGTGTAGAAAAATTCAGTGTCAAGGAGGGACTTTAGTCACTTTGTTCCAAAAAGACCATACCAAAGCCCCCTGAGCCAATATTACAAGCCTATAAAGTCCTAAAGTGATCCTAGTTCAAGTGGTTGAAGGTCTTAGTCATGACTATAGAGGCAAGCCTATGGTATTGGCCATGATGCATGAATATCTTTTGTGAGGGTGAGTGATTTTGCATAGTCCCAAGGTTATACATGAAAACATCATTGAGAGTGAGATATGGGACTTCTTTCTGTGAAGGAATTTGCATTGCATTGTTAGCATTAGACTTATTCAATGATCATGAATTATTAACAGTACCTCAGTTGTCATATTGTGTTGTCACATGCATGAGCCTGTATTGTTTATCTAGATGGCTATCTGATTCTGTTTTGAAAAAGTGGTGTTGGTATCTGAGTTTAAGTTTGATGTGATGTATGTCATTGGGTTGAGGTCTGTGTGTTACTATATTACTTATATAGATTGAGTTTGTCCTTGAGGACAAGCAACAATTTTAAGTTGAGGGTGCAGATGTGTTGTCAAAATATAGCACTTTTGATGCTTAAAACTTGAAATTTTTTGTGTTCTCAACGCGAAGTTAGTTGGTTTTATGTGCAAGATTCTAGGGTTGGCTTTGATTTCAGGAAGAAAATGTAGAAGTTGGTAATTTTGGTGATTTACGAGACCCTTTACGAGCCATAGTTCACTCTATGGGTCGTAAAGGAGGTTTATGGACAATTCCAATGAAGAGCTGGTTTTCTGAAGTTTGTTCTATGAAAATGCAGACGGGTCGTGGATTACTTTATGAGTCGTAGATCATGTTTCGTGCCCTGATGATCAGAGAAGAAGGACTTTATGAATATTCATCAGACGAAACCCCTTACGGGGCATAGAACACTTTATGGGTCATAGAGGGGTATCGTAGATCTCAAGTCCAGTTTTGCAGCAACATAGTACAGACTTCAATTACGAGCCATGAAATGCAATACGGCCCGTAAAGCTATTCGTGAAGCGTGCCAACCCAGCTATCCTATTTTGTTTAGAATTTATATTTTAAATATTATAAATAGGTTTTTAGGTTATACTTCAGGAAGTTTTATAGAGAGCTTGACAGTTAGAGAGAAAAAATAGTGAGATTGAGTAGAGATAACATTGGAGATTTTTTAGAAACACTTGTACTTTGATTTGATCTTTAATCTTAGGATTCTCTTTGAAGTTTGGATTTGCTTATTCTTAATTCAATTGTGTAAGTGCTCGAATATTTATTCCAATTCATAAGTCTCGCATCTACACAAATCATGAGTAGCTAAATCCACAACTAGGGTTGTGAGAACCATGAAAAACTAACAAGGTAAAACTAGATAATTCATAATTCTCGGAAAATCTATATGCATATATTAATTAACTCTTTTCGTTTTGCATGTTTTTTTATGGTGGTCAATATTAGAACCCGTCTAGTATTACTGACTAGACCAAGGTACTAATGAATAGGAAAAGAGATTAATTAACAAGATTCGATTGATGTGTTCTCGTCTAATCAACCGAACTAGGCCAAGGGGAGGTTGTACTGGGACTAGTAGGTAAAGGTTAGTAATGCATACTATGGAGATGGGCCAAGTCACGTTGTAAAATTCGCTTCTCGCCTAGATTAAAGGATTTGGTGAACTTAACTTACATTCTTGCATGCTACATACTAGAAAAGAATTAGGTTATCCAGTGATACTAAGTTAGGGAATCATAGGGAACACAATACCCTAGTTTCTCTCCATATTGATTTAACTCTTGTGTTAGTTAGATTTACTTTTCTACTGATTATCGCAAACCCCTCCTTTTGGGGAATTTAATTGGTTAATCACTCAAATTTCATTAACTGGATTCTCCTAAGTCTACATATTCCCTTGGGTTCGACCCTAACCTTAGTTAGGTTCTATTTCTTGACAATGATTGTTTTATCCTCAAAAAAGAGGCGTAACTTGGGCGACATCAGTTTCACATGGCCTTTCAATGCATAATCATACACATAAGTAAAATACCATACATCTTTTTATAATATTATCTTATAAAAGAGTTCACCAAAAACATCCATAAATATCCATAAACCCTAGTTGGCACCTTTTGCTTGAATGTCTTAAGGTGCTTGAGAGAGCTTGGGAGAGATTAGACTTTGTATATTTTGATAATGGGTTGGAATGAAGTGAATTAGGGTTGAAAAGGGCTAATAAGGAGTCTTTTGAAGGATTAAACAACGTAGTATAACATTAGGGTATCAGGAAATGTTGAATTTACCCCTTTTAAAATCCTATAGGACAGGACCACGAGGCTCCATTTACGGGCCATGGTACATTCTACGGGCCGCAGGAGAGGGGTTCCGTCTGCTAATATTTTGGATCCTCAGAGACTTTCTACTTAGTCTCCTAATATTTTGGATCCTTAGAAACTTTCTCTGACCCTCATTCCATGACTAAACTTATGGCTCATAAGTCGTTATACGGGCCTCCTAATAAATCGTACATTGACTCCCTGTAAATCTCAAATTTCATCAAGTCAACCATCATTCCACGAATAGGAGTTATGGCTCGTAGAAAAGCTTATGCCTCATAGAAACCTTTGTGGGAACCATTGATACTCAAATAATTTCCAGAACTCATTTCTTACTCACTTTCACACCTCCAACATATGGGGTCTTACACCTCGCACCTCCGCTCCTAGAATCCTTGGCATGGTATACGAGCTTCCCACACTTGAAGCATGCATTCGATTTGGCCAAGCACTCTCCCTTGTGGAGCCTTCCACACTTGGGCAATTTGAGGTTTGAGGCTTTGGAGCTACCTCCTTGTCTTTGATGGACCAGGGGAAAGGAATGTTGGTAGACCCTTTTATGCCTTGCTTTTGGCCACTTTGGAACTTGTGACCTCCATTCCTTTGGTGAGGATATCCCTCAATATCAACCTGAGTCCTTTTGGACTCCCTAGATCGTTCTCTCAACTTCTCCTCCTCAATTTGCTCGACATATGTCATCAACTGAGAGATGTCCATCTCCTTCAAAAGCATAGCCATTTTGCACTTCTTGGACACCAAGTTCGATACACCAAAGATGAATTTGCTCATACAGGCCCTTGGATCCGCTACCATGAAATGGGCATATTTGGAGATTTGGTGAACATGACGGCATACCCCCTCATGCTCGTGTGCCCTTGCTTAAGGTTGATGAACTCTTGTACCTTGGCCTCCCTCAACTCTATCAAAAACAATTGGTCCAAGAAGGCACACTTGAACTCTTCCCATTCGATTGGACCCACTCCTTGGCCCCTCTCTTCCACCCATTGTTGATACCATATCTTTGCTACTCCCTTTAGTTGGTAGCCACCAACTCGGCTTTTTCCTCCGAGGTAACTGTAATACCTCCCAACATGACTCACAAAGATCTTATGATTTATTGTAAAATATCATAAAATATGTGTGTTATTTTGAAAATTCAACTTCATATTCTTTTTTAGGAGGTAAAATTTTATTGGAAAAGGGTCACCTACGATTTTTAGGTCACCCGTATTGAAAAATAATTTTGATAAAATTGTCCAAAATAGTAGGGTCCGCAACAGAGGCGCATCATGCCACTATTCCCCCACAGTTCAAAAAATTTTAAGTTCGTTTTAAGTTAAGAAAGTTAATTGGGACTTATCCCAACAGCTTTATTAACGCAAATCCTCTAAAATTTCCTTATTTTTAGATCTAAACCTCTCTCTATACACTCTCAAATCCTCTCAAACTTCTCTCTAAAATCCTCTATCAAGTTCTCTCAAATTTCTTACGGATCAAGCTTCCTCTATTGAAGACAAAGCTTCCAAAATTCTTCAAGTTTTAGGGATCAAAAGTTACACGGGTTTCTTCATTCATGGGTTCTTCCACCCATGGAGTCCCAAAACCTAACTTACGAAATCCTTCAAGTTTCAATGTTGATTTCTTATGGGTTCTTTCCAATTACCCTATTAAGAATGACTTATGTTAATATTATTCATCTATTGCATGAAATTGCATAAAATTGATTTCAAGGATTTTCTCCTCTAACCTATTTTATAAAATTCAATGTTGTAAAGGTTATATTACAATGAGTTATGACGAAATTGATGATTTAATGAGATGAATTGCATGACTCTACGTCTAAAGTTCGAAGATGATATGTATGATTATTGTGGGTTACCTAACAATGATTTATTTTGATGAATTACACTACTTCCATACATTTTCCTCTAGAGTTGCATGATTTAAAGTTACATGCATGAGAATTACATATCGAGTTTTCTAATGATGAATGATTTCTAAAGATAAGGATTCAATTAGTAATGCTTATGAAAGTTATGATGTTTAAATCCCTCTTATGAATGATGATGATGGTAAAAGGACAATTCTTACCAAAAGATAGATCCCATGTGATAAGGACCATTCTCATATGTAGGATCTCGATGTTTACATGAGCTACATAGTTATATATGATGATTATAATAATGATATTATGCTTTTAAAGCTTATGAATGATTATAACTATGCGTATGTTTTCAAATATATTTTGTGGAAATGACTTAGCACCGAATGGGCATTGAGGTGGGATTCGGTAAGGGAATCCTAGTAGCAACCCTTTGTCTCATTAACTATGTGCCACCATAGGAGCCCTTGTAGGCTGCTAGTGGGTCCATATAAGCCATTTATTATTAGATGATGCATATGTGATGTAGATGGAGTTCTACATGAAAGTAGTCTCCCTGTGCTAACATAAGGGGTTATGTTGGATTACAAGCAGTAGCTCGCTTGGTCTTATATATTGGTTATGTTCTACCTTCCACATATGTATAATGATAGGATGTTATGTTTATTCTCATGAATTATTTTACCAAAGCATCATCATGCATGTCATGTTGAGCTTATATTTCTATTGTATATGATTATGCATCTTGTTATGAAGCTTATTATCTATTGTTGCATTGCATCCCACATAATAGTACATTCCAAGTACTAACACATATTTTTCGCCTACGTGATCTAACCATATAGGAACTGAATCTCCTATTCATCCTCCTCCACGTGGCTAGCTTAGAATCATGGAGATTGTTATTGTGGTGAGTCCTCCATTCTGAGGATAATATTCGATTTTCTGTCTTGCTTATGTTGAGACTTTACTTCATGTTACTTTCTAGTTTGAGGGTGACCTAGGACTTGTCTTGGCCCCAGTCATATTCATGTTCTAGAGGTGTTGCTTGATACTATACTATGTTATGCTATGTCCCTATAATGAGAAGTTGAGCCACTATGGAGACTTATGTTTTAGTCCCTATCCTCTATATGATGCTATTTGATGTTGTTGATGTTGATGAGATGGAAATGATCTTCCTAAGTCCCTACATCCCCAGAGCTTGAGTCATACTTACCCTCTCTTAGTCTTGCTTGTTATGTGATTCATGCAAATTCCTTTCCCTTAATTGTTCCCATAACGTGAGTCCAAAACCTCAATTCCCTTAGAATCATTTGTTGATACTAATTTTATATTTCGCAACCAAAGATATGCAAAAGATATGCTAGGAGGCTTGTTTGGGTTGCCTTCGAGTTTTCTATTCGTCGTGTCGCATATAGGCACTAGGCTCGGGTCATGACAATAACTCCCATGATGGCGACAATCCAGTAGGCCTTATCAATAAAGTCCGTAGGATCCTCTTCTGCCTTAGAACTATGGAACTCCTGAGAACTCAGCCTCATAAAATCTCTAACCTATGTAGTTAGAGTAGTCACTAGGGGAGGAATAGTGATCTCCTTATTGGCTTGAATAGCTAAAGCTTGGGCTAGCATGGTGAACGCGGCTCTAAACTCCGCGTGAGACACTATCACCTTGTTGTAGTGGAGGGGCTTGTTACTTGGGAGTGTTCCTTGGTTGTGGAGCTCTAGAGTAGTTACTAGAAATAGCAAAGAGACCATCGTTAGTTATAGAAGAACCTTAGACAACTCCAAAGGCATGACATGAGTAAGAAAGAAAGGAAGACTTTCCTAAACGTCTCATAGCCTCTCATTCAAGATTATGGCGCGCTTCATAACCTTGAATGGGACTTTACTTGACGTGGTATGTTTGGATATCTGAGGAATATTTTAAAACCACATCCTCTGATACCAAATTTGTAATGACCACACCTAGGGCCTAGTCATCACACGGCGGATAAGACACCTGTAGGTACCTCACCCAAGCTATCTTAACATATCAAACATTCATAGGCATAGAACTCATAATTGAAGTAAGTAAATGGGGTAGGGGCTATGGGACATGGTTTGGAATAAAAGCAACAATTTAAAACAGTATACATATCATCCAAAAACATACCAACTAGACCATGGATGGATGGGGACCGATAAACGATCGGTCTTCATCAAATATAAAAGATTTCAAACATTGACAACATAGGATGTAAAAGCCTCCAAAAGTCAACATATACATCAATCCCAATATACATAGAAAAAAGGAAAATAGTGGAGTTCTGAACTAAGGGCTCACCATAAGAAACTAGTCTTGAACATCGGAGAACTAGCCATGAGCCAAGGGAGGAGAACCTATCCCTACATGGTCAAATCATGTAGGCGAAATATGCATTAGTATTTTTGGAATGTACTAAGTATGTGAGATGCAATGCAAATATGAAATTGTAATGCCATCATTCATAAGTAAAGACTTACATATATAGGACTGTAAAGGTAACATTAACATAAGCTTAAGCAAGCACAAGGAATAACGTTCAATATGAACAAGAATAATGCATAAATGGAACATAATTGATGGAACCAAGACATGGATCATAGACCTTGTGGGAATAGGCCATAACCAACATATAAGACTATGTGAGCTACTACATGGAATCCAACATAACACCCTACGTTGGCACGAGGAAAACACTTGCCAGATGGAACTCCATCACTTGCATGCATCATCATATAACATGATTGGCCTATGTGGATCTACTACCCTAGCCTACAAGGGCTCCTATGGTGGAACATAGTTAATGGGCCAAGGGATTTCTTCTAGGGTTCCCTTACCGAACCCTACCTTGATTCATAATTTGGTGCTAAGTCATCTCACGTCTTTAAAATCATAAGAAGGAACTTAAAGAAGAAGGAGCGTGAAACCCTAGCCTTTGCCTTGCCTTCTAGAGAAAGTATTTACCTTAGGACATTTTAGAAGTGGAAGAATGAGAAAACAATAGGGTTCTTAGGGCTTTATGGTCTGATTAAAGGCATAAAGAATCTCAAAAAGACATAGTTCAGGTTTAGGATTGGCAGAAAAGGTCAGAATTACCCTTTATAAAAACTTGAGACTCGAAGAATTATTGAGAAACTTGAGACTCGAGGGATTGGAAGAGTGAAAGTTTAAAAGTGGGTTAAGGAATTTGGATTTTGTTGAGAAACTTAAGACTCGAAGAATTATTTGGTCGTGTTTCTTATAGTGACTGGGATTTGCGCTTAGGTGGCTCTAGAAAAATTTGAAAAGGAGTGGGCTAGAATTTACCCAAATAAACAACATAGTTACAGCAAATAGCACAGAACAGTTATTGCGCATCCTAAATGCAGGTGGCTCTTTTATTCTAGGGGTAGGCCTAACGAATTTGAAAGGTGTATGTGTAACATACAATTATGTTGCCCTAAAATAAACTCCCATATATAAATGAAACAACTTTAAAGTAAATGGGAAATAGTTCCAGGACAAGGAATACGTAAAATAAAAAGGCCCACGTAGGGGTCGTTTGAAAGGCAAGCAAAGTAAATATAAAGTCATCCCACGCAAGAGAAATAAAGTGCAAACCCACGTAGGGGCTAAAAGTAAATACATAAAAAACAAACCCTCACAGGGGCGATACTAGCTCAATGCTCCCGAAGGTCCTTCTTCCGTTCTGCTCCTCTTTGATTGCCCCATGATGCTATGGAGTTCGTATTGAGCCATCAACCAGTAACCATTGTATTTGCGACCCTTCTCCTCCCAAGTTTCATATCAGATGTTTTCTCCATGGGCATTCATCCAAGAATTCATCTTTGTAAGTCCGCTTCTCAAGTTTCCTAACTCTTGGGTCAGACTCTCAATGGTACGCTTGTCTTCTTCCTGCTTTCGGAGGAAGGCTTCCTGCATTTCTCTAGCTTCGTTCTTAACCCTCCCAAGCTCTACCCTTACTTATGATTCTATATCTTCCAAACCTCGATAGATATTACGAACTGAGAACCCGAGGCCCTGCAAATCCTGTTTCAACCAGGCCTTGTATCCATCTGCATATCTAGCATTAAACTGGTCTTCATTAATAGTCTCTTTGGCCAGCCTTGAAGGTTTTTTCCACTCTTTCAATATGTCATCCACGTTTGGGATCCTGTCATCTCTATGATCAAATACATAGATATTCATGTGCATAGTGGGAGGTGCAATCTGTTTCCTACCAAATTGTCTCAAAACCCAAAGAGGCGCATATGGCAGGATACCTCGAATCCCTGGAAGTGGCAAACATGGCAACTTATGACCCCAAGTCACGACCTCTTTTGAAATGAACCGATCATACATCCATTGAATATTGTCCTCTCCTAACTCAAAAAAGATTTGGGCCCATGTTTCACGGGTTCTTTTCCCCTCAAAGTCTCCCTAGTACATTCTATCATTAAGCCCTAGAAGAGGGTCGTGATTATCTAATGTGGGGAGCTTTTGAGTCCCTTCTCCCTTGAGCAAGTGACTTATCATCCACCGTTGAAGGAGAAAATTACATCCTTGGAAATAACAGTGCCCATTTCTACATTTCCCAAGGGCACGGTACATATTTGCTATGATGGTTGGTACAAATGAATAATACTTCGTCACTCCTTGAGCTCTGTGTCCGTAGAAGGCCTTATGGGCGACCATGATGATTCTAATATTGATACTGAGGCTCGGGCCCTGAGCGAATACCATGACTCCAAATAGTGCAGGGGCTAAAGCCAAAGGCCGCGTGACATCCCATTACCGATACGATTTGAACTCTTGATTGCATGTTAGGTAGAAGCTTGAGTGACCAAAGAGATCATAGAGATCTCTGAAGGCTACGTTCGACCCATGTGCCCAGTGAGCTTTCTTGAGACTGAGGTACTCCCTAATTTCCTTCTCGGTTGGCTTATCGGGAATCAAAATGCTTTCTTTTTTTAACCCTTCTCTTACTCGTCATTCCCACAGTATCAATGGCGTCCTGAATTTCTTCAATGGTTGGAGTGATTTCCATCATTCCGAAGCAAAACACCATCTTTCCAAAATCCCAGTACCCGGTGAGAACCTCTATCAGTTCCGGGTAAGCAAGCATTTTCATAAGCCAGGTCAACCATCCCATGTGTTTGTTCAATTCTCTTTTATGGTCCAAAGTGAGGTCATTCCCATAGTTGGAGCTTGTGTGGTGCTTCCACAACCATGTCGAATTTGAGAAAGCGAGCTATACCTTTTGTCACACCCCTCCCTGGGGTCGTGACCGGTGCCCGATAGGGACACGTAATCACCTAATAAGTCGAATTCCTTTCTAATCTCATCCTAGGATTCTACCGAAATTTC
>JAOTQR010068735.1:0-13422 GCA_025774065.1 Solanum ossicruentum | reverse complement strand
CTCGTCTCCGTTTAGCTATCAATTTTAAGCTAAGAAAGTAGGTAACTCACCTACTAGATTATTAAGTCATACAATATACTCAATGATTTCACTTAGCTTAGGGATGATATATCCTCAATTTATCTCTTACACATATACACCCTCAACCCTCTTAAGCATTTAGACTCACATATCGCCCACTAACACAAGATTCAAGCACATTCAAGAATTGACACAAATTTGACCAAACCATAACATGATTCATTTAAATAGCATTAGTACATCTAAAATGTGGGGTGTTACATTTGTTTTACTCAATGGAAACTTGAGAGAAGGAATGACGATCCCATCCATGGGAGTAATTTAAGGCCACCTTCCTCAATCGATTCTTCTATATTAAATTGAGAGAGGCGAAGATGATGGAGTTCATGAATCTCAAGCAAGGCTCCATGAGTGTGAGGGAACATTACCTCAAGTTCAACTAGATTTTCAAATATGCTCCTCACATGGTTTTCGACCCTACAACAAGGATGAACAATTTTTTTCGGGGGTATCCGACTGGGTATATGCTTGAAGGTGATATGGAGTTGTCTCGTCTCATGAATTATACAAAGAAACTTGAAGGGAAAAAGCTTAGGAAGAGAAGGATCAGGGAGTCCAAGAAGTCTCGATATGATGGTGGCCGGTTCCAACAAGGTCGTAAATTCTAAGGCCAAGGATCCTCCATTTTTCAAAACAAAAGGTTTGCGGATGATAGTGTGCCCAACACTAAGGTTCAATGAGGCAATGGTGGGATAACTTTTCCAAGGTGCCCAAAATATGGAAAAAATCATGGTGGAAAATGTTTGAGGGATTCGAATGCTTGCTATGGATGTGGAAGATTGGGCCATAAGCTTGCTAATTGCCTATGTTCTCAAAGGAAAGGATGGTCGTCCCCAAGGACAAGGTGCTCGAGTTTATCAAAGGGCATAAGGTGTGCAACAAAGGGGTTCCCTATGGAACAATCAATTTTATACCCTCTAAGGTTGGCATGGAACATAGGAGATGCCCAATGTTATTACCAATATGTTAAAGGTTTATGATTATGATGTGTATGGTTTATTGGATCCGGGTGATACTCTCTCTTTCATTACCCCTTTTGTTGCTAATAGGCTTCATATGTGTTCCTAGTTATTGTGTGAACCCTTTGAGGTGTCTACCCCCATTTGTGAGTCCATTATTGCTAGGAGGGTCTATAGGGGTTTTCCCATGTCTATAGTGCATGCAATGTTGCCTTGTGATTTTGTTGAATTTGACATGGTGGATTTTGACGTCATTTTTGGGATGGATTAGTTACATGCATATCACACTCCATTGATTGTAGAACTCATGTTGTTAAGTTCCAATTTCTTAATGAGACCTTCTTTTAGTAGGAAGGTCATAATTCCTCGGTCAAGGGTAGATTCATATCATGTCTTAAGGCTCGAAAAGTGATTACCAAGGGTTGCATTTATCATCTCATAAGGGTTTGGGATATTAAGTCTAAAGTTCCTCCTATTGAGTTGGTCCTGGTTGCCAATACGTTTCTTGATGTCTTTCTGGATGAACTTCTCGGTGTCCCTCCTGAAAGGGAGATAGATTACGATATAAATCTCCTCCCCGATACTTAACCTATTTCTATTTCTCCTTACCGTATGACCCCGACGGAGTTAAAGGAGTTAAAGGACTAATTGAAGGATTTATTGGAGAAGGGTTTTATAAGGCCTAGCAAATCAGCTTGGGGTGCACTGGTATTATTTGTAAAGAAGGATGACTCACTTAGAATATGCATCGACTATCGACAACTCAATAAGGTCATAATAAAGAACAAGTATCCTTCGCCAAGGATAGATGACCTATTTTATTAGCTACAAGGGGCTAGCAATTTTTCTAAGATTGATTTTCGATCCGGGTATCACCAAATGAGGTAAGGGAGTGTGACATTCCTAAGATGAATTTCTGGACTAGATATGGACATTTTGAATTATTGGTGATGTCATTCAGCTTAACTAATGCATCAACAATATTTATGGATCTCATGAACAGGGTCTTTAAACCCTATCTTGACATGTTTGTTGTGGTCTTCATATATGGCATATTGATTTACTCTTAGAGTTATGAAGACCATATGAAACATTTGAGGTAGTGTTGCAAACATTGAGGAATGAGAAGTTGTTCTTTAAATTTGATAAGTATGAATTTTGGTTGAAGGAAGTTGCATTCCTAAGGCATGTGGTGTGCGGTGATGGAATTAAAGTGGTCCCTAAGAAAATGGAAGTGATAAGGAATTGTCATAGGCCCTTGACTCTAATGGATATTAGGAGTTTCCTGGGCTTATCGGGATATTACCGTAGGCTCCTAGATGGTTCCTCATTAATTGCTTATCCATTGACAAAATTGACTCAAAAGAAGGCAAAATTTGTGTGGACCAATGAATGTGAAAGAAGTTTTCAAACTTTGAAAGGCAAGCTTACATCCACTCATATTTTGGCTCTACCGAAAGGGTTGGAAGGGTTTGTTGTTTATAGCGATGCTTCAAGGGTCGGTTTGGGGTGTGTATTGATGCAATGTGGCAAGGTCATAACATATGAATCTCGACAATTAAAGGTGTATGAGCATAATTATCCCACCCATGATCTCGAACTGGCGGCCATGGTATTTGCTTACATTTATGGCATAATTACTTGTATGGATTCATGTAGAGATGCTCACAGACCACAAGAGTCTCCAATATATTTTCACACAAAGAGATCTTAATTTGAGGCAAAGAAGGTGATTAGAACTCCTCAACGACTATGATATAAGTGTGCACTATCATCCTAGCAAAGCTAATATTGTGGCCGATGCTCTAAATAGAGTGTCCATGGGGAGTGTAGCTCATATTGGTGACGGTAATAAGGAAGTGGCGAGAGAAGTCCACCGATTATCTAGGTTGGGAGTTAGGTTGAACAAAGTTGAATATGGTGGTGTGGTGGTATTTGATGGTTCCCAATCTTTTTTGGTTGAAGAGGTCAAGTCTAAACAAAACCATGACCCCGCCTTGCTAGAATTAAAAGCTTTGGTTAAGGATGGTGAGGTAGATGTTGAAACGCCCCAAAAAGTTCCCAAAAATATGCCTCGAAAATACACATATTCTTAATTTCCTTATATCTCAAGATTCGTGCATGATATCAAAAATCTAACTTCATATTCTTGATCGGGAGCGAAAGTGGGAGATGGGTATAAGCCCGATTTTAGAGCAACCATAGCAAAATTTGATTTTTTTAACTTTGTACAAAACAGCAAGGATCCGCGACTCTAGCGCGACGCGGTCAGGGCACAAACCAATGTATTTATTGCCAGTTTATTTCATTTCAGTCCAAGGCCTTAGAGTCTTTGTCCTAAAGCCTCCTATGCATAAAAACCCTATACTTAGTCATTTTTCAACTCTATATTATTCAAGACATTCCCCAAAACCCTCTCTAATACCAAGCCAAATATTTCATCCAAATTCAAGTATCCTAAACTCATTCCTGATTTCAAGAAATTCGTTCAAGCTTCAAGTTCTCAATCAAATCTTCATCAAGGAAATTCCCAAATTTGAGATATGTGGGTTTCAACCATTGGGTCCTTTCACCCAAGGTGTCCAACCTTCCTTTCTATGTAAGTTGCATGTTTTCAAGTGATTTATCTATGGGTATCTCTTATTATAAAGTTGATTATAAAACAATGTTGGGCTTTCATGAAATATTGACTGTTTAAACATGCTTTGAGCTATGAATCTATGAGCTATTATGAGACTTGATAAGGGATTTCAATGTGTCTTGCATAAAGGTGTTACCAAGTGTTGATGGGATGATTTACATTGAGTCTTCTCACATGAATTGACTCTTGAATTGGATGACTTTGAACTAGCATTACACACCCGCCAAGTGATTGATAAAATGTCCGATTATGAAATCTTGAGTTATTGATGATCTGTTGTATAGCTTATGAGTCAAGTGACTTGATGATGATGAACGAATGTATGCATCTGTTGAATTCATGAAAATTATCTATAGCATTGCAAGTTGACCACGCCTAGTTGAGGGTGTGATATCTCAACCACTTTGATAGGGGGTAATATGCCCATCTACCATGCTGAGAGGTATATACCTTCACCACTTTGATGGAGGGTGGTGTGCCCATCTACCATGTTGAGGGGTATATACATTGATCACTTTGATAGGTGGTGGTATGCCCATCTACCATGTTGAGGGGTATATACTTGACCACTTTGATGAGGATGGTATGCCCATCTACTAATTGACTGGTAGATTCCTCAATCACTTCCCAAGGGGGTGGTATCCCTTAGATTCCATGTGCTTGTTTGCTTGGTCTATGATGAGGCTCTTCCTACACACGTAATCTATATTCTCAAGCTCTATGTTCTCCAAGCATTCTTTACTTCAAGCATTGATCATGCATGCTATATTGTTATTATACTTATTCATTGCTTATGTATATGCATTTTGACTAAGTTGCCTATGTTTTGTTGTATTGCACCCTACATACTTAGTACATTCAAATGTACTAATGCATACTCTATACCTACATGATATTACCATGTAGGAACCGGAGCTCCTCATGATCATCCTCCATGTGGTTAGTTTTGGGCAACTTAAAGATAAGCTTTGGTGAGTCCTCAAGTTCAAGGACACTAGCTATGCTACTCTTCCTTATGTTATTTCTTTATATTGAACTCTTGGTACTATGAGGGTGAGCCCGAAGAGTTATTTGGTCCCCGCCCTATCTGTGCTAGAGGTGTTGTTGGACAAGTGATGTATTTATGCTTGAGCTTTGACTCTTTCTATGTTTTATGCTAATACAAACTTCGCTTAGTCCTTTTATCGTTATTTATACTCCCTTGATGTTATTTACTCTGCTTCCGCGACCTAGGATGTGTGATGATATGGTAAGAGTATTGTTTGGGTCCCTTCGTGTTTCCGTTCGTCGTGTCACGTCTAGGCCCTAGGTTAGGGTCATGAAAAACTTGGTATTAGAGCACTAGGTTATTAATGGTCCTCAACATCCAACATATCACGTCGATTAGAGTCTTATTCCTTGTTATAAAGTGTACCACAACTATGAGTGAGAGACCATGAGGCATTTTAGGAAATGTTTCCCTACTTTTTATTATAAGTCATGCTATCAATCTTAAGGCAAGGATCTCCCCTAATGAATATTCTTTGCTATGCTAGATCATGTCTATTCTGAAAGGAAGAAGAGCCCACACTTCCGAGTAGCAACCGACCCCTCCTGCTTCTCAAGCTCCTCAAGATGAGGGAGTGGCCCATGAAGATTTCCTAGATGTTGTTACCATGCTATCCCATACAATGACTAATCAAATCAACCAAGTGTCCCAAGCCCCTCAGGCTCCTACTTCGGCCTCAAGGTGAGGGATTTTACTTGGATGAACCTACCGAAGTTCCATGGGTCTAAAGTGGACGAGGGACCTCAAGAATTAATTGATGAGGTGTACAAAGTGTTTTCTATTATGGGTGTTAGGTTGAAAGAGAAATCAGAACTGGCGGCCTACCAACTCAATGGGGTGGCCCAAATATGTTGTACTCAATCGAAGGTGGAGAAGGGGAATGGTGATGCTATTTTTTGGAAAGCGTTTAAGGCGATATTTCTCAACTGGTTCTTCCCTCTTTAGTTAAGGGAGGCCAAAATGATGGAATTTGTGTATTTGAAGCAAGGGTCTATGAGTGTGAAGGAGTATGCTCTCAAGTTCAACCAACTCTCCAAATATGCTCCACAATTGGTGGCCGAGCCAAGGTCTAGGATGAACAAGTTTGTGATGGGAATGTCGGACTTGGTAAATGAATAATGTCGTGCAGCCATGTTGGTAGGTGATATGGACATCTCTCACCTCATGACTTATGCCAAATAATTAGATATGGAAAAGTTGAGAAAGAGGAGAATGGGTGAGGCTACGAAGGCCCATTTTGAAGGTTGACTCCAAAGTCCAAGGGTTGCTAGTTTCATTAAGGCCAAGGGTCTGTCAATGATACATATAGAAAGTTTTCTAATGATAACTCAAGGGTCCAAGCTGGTGGTGTCGTGCATAATCTTATGTTCCTAAGATGTGGTAGAGGTCATAATGGCCCATTTTTGAAGGACACTAATGCTTGTTATAGTTGTGGCGATGTGGATCATAAGGTGATGGATTTTCCTCTTAGTGAACACAAGGGTAGAGATGGTCATTCACAAGGCCAAGGTGCAAATGTAGTTCCTAGAGGAAGAGGAGGCCAACAAGGTGGTGCTCCGAGGCAAAATCGATTCTATGCCCTTCAAGGGAGAAAAAGGGTAACGAGGTGCCTGATGTCATCATCGGTATGTTAAAAGTCTTTGATTTTGATGGGTATGCATTGATAGACCCGGGTGCCACTCTTTCTTTCGTTACTCCTTTTGTTGCCAAAAAGCATCATGTTAAACCTAAATTATTGTGTGAGCCATTTGAGGTGTCTACTCTATTGGTGCATCTATTTTTTCTAGAAAGGTCTATAGAAATATTCTTATATTCATTTTGCATAAGATATTGTCTGTGATTTTGTTGAGTTGGATATGGTGGCTTTTGATGTCAGTCGTCGGATGGATTGGTTACATGCATATTATGCCTCTATTGATTATAGAACCCATAGGGTCAAATTCCAATTCCCTAATGAATCATTCCTTGAGTGGAAGAGTCATGATGTGGTGGTCAAGTGTAGGTTTATTTCTTGCATTAAAACCCAAAAGTTGATGTCTAAGTGGTGTCTCTATCATCTTGTGAGGGTTAAGGATGTTGAGTCCAAAGTTCTTCCTATAGAGTTGGTTTCAAATTCTAATTACCTAATGAACCCGTCCTTGAGTGGGAGAGTCATGATGTGGTGGTCAAGGGTAGGTTTATTTCTTGCAGTAAAACTAAAAATTTGATGTCTAAGGGGTGTCTCTATCATCTTGTGAGGGTTAGGAATATTGAGTCCAAACTCCTTCCAATAGAGTTGGTTCCGGGGGTTTATTAGTTCCTTGATGTCTTTCCTAGTGAGCTTCCTGGTGTTCCTCCCAAAAGGGAAGTTGATTTGGGTATAGACCTCCTTCCTGATACTCAACCCATTTCTATTCCCCCTTACTGTATTGCCCCGGTGGAGTTGAAGGAGCAATTAAGGGATTTGTTGGAGAATGGTTTTATAAAGTCTATCCAATCACTTTGGGGTGCACCGACGTTGATTTTGAAGAAGATGGTACTCTTAGAATGTGCACTGATTACCGGCAACTTAATAGGGTCACCATAAAGAATAAGTACCCTCTACCGAGGATTGATGATCTTTTTGACCAACTTCAAGGGGCTAGTCACTTATCTAAGATTGATCTTCTATCTGGGTATCATGAAGTGAAGGTGAGAGAGTGTGACATTTCTAAGTTGATCTTTTGGATTAGGTATGGGCACTATGAGTTTGTAGTTATGTCCTTCGGTTTGAATAATACACCAGCTATCTTCATAGGTGTTATGAATAAGGTCTTTAAACCTTACCTTGATTTGTTTATGGTAATTTTCATTGATGATATCTTGATCTATTCCCATAGTGAGGAGGAGCATGTGGATTATTTGAGGGTGGTGTTGCAAATCTTGAGGGAGGAGAAGCTGTATGCTAAGTATGAAAAATGAAAATTTTTATTGAAAGAGGTTGCCTTTCTAGGTCATGTGGTGTCAGGTGGTGGTATTAAGGTGGATCCTAAAATGATGAAAGTAATTAGAAATTGTCCTAGACCTTTGACTCCATTGAAAATTAGAAGTTTCTTGGATTTGGCGGGATACTAGCAGAGTTTTTTTAGTGATTTCTTCTCTATTACCTCTCCCACGACTAAGTTTACCCAATAGAAGGCAAATTTTGTATGGACCGATAAGTCTGAAAAGAGTTTCCAAACTTTGAAAGATAAGCTTGTGCTCTCTCCTCTCTTGTCTCTACTGGAAGGGTTGGAAGGGTTTGTTGTGTATCTTGATTCCTCAAGAATAGATTTGGGTTGTGTTTTGATACAAAATGGTAAGGTGATAGCTTATGCCTCTAGACAGCTTCAGGTGCATGAAAAGAATTATTCTACCCATGATCTTGAATTAGCCGCCATGGTGTTTGCTTTTAAGATTTGGCATCACTATTTGTATGGGGTTCATGTTGATGTGTTTACAAATTATAAGAGTCTCTAATATGTGTTCACCCAAAATGATCTCATCTTTAGACAAAAAAGGTGGATAGAGCTCCTCAAGTATTATGATATGAGTGTATATTATCACCCCAGTAAGACTAATGTTGTAGCCGATACTATAAGTAGAGTGTCTATGGGTAGCCTAGCCCAAGTTGATGATGGCGACAAAGAGGTGGATAGAGAGGTCCATCGGTTGGCTAGATTAGGAGTTAGGTTTAGAGAGGTTGATAATGGTGGTGTAGTAGTTGTTGAAGGTTTTAAATCTTCATTGATTAAGGACGTGAAGGCAAAACAAGATCTTGACCTTGCATTGTTAGGATTGAAGGCCTTGGTGAGAGGTAGTAAGGTGGAGGTTTTCTCCCAAGGGGGAGACAGTGCTCTTAGATACTAAGGTAGTTTGTGTGTGCCTAGTGTTGATGACTTGAGAAAGAGGATTCTAGATGAGGCTCATAATTCTTCCTATTTTATTCACCCCGGTTCTAGAAAGATGTATAGGTATTTAAGGAAAGTGTTTTGGTGAGGTGGTATGAAGAGAGACATTGCTAAGTTTGTATCCGATCGTCATAATTGCCAACAAGTGAAAGCCGAACATCAAAGGCCAGGTGGCCTAGCCCAAGATATAGAGATTTCTACTTGGAAGTAGGACGAAATCAACATGGATTTTGTGGTTGGGTTGCCTAAGACTAGAAGGCATTTTCACTCTATTTGGGTTATTGTTGATAGAATGAAAAAGTCGGCTCATTTCCTACTGGTCCAAACTAGCCGAAGATTATGCTAAGTTGTACATTAATGAATTGGTTAGATTGCACTGGGTGCCCTTGTCTATCATTTTGGATTGTGGTGCTCCATTCACTTTTCACTTATAAAGGTCCTTCCAAAGACGCCTTGGTACTTAGGTAAAACATAGTAGACCTTTCATCCTCAAATGGATGGACAAGACGAGAGAACTATCCAAACTCTTGGGGATATTCTTAGAGCTTATGTTTTGGATTTTAAGGGTAGTTGGGATGAACATCTTCCACTCATTGAGTTTGCTTACAACAATAGTTACCATTCAAGTATTGGTATGACTCCTTTTGAGGCTCTCTATAGTAGACATTGTAGGTCCCCGATTGGGTGTTTTAAGGTGGGGGAGATGGCTTTGTTAGGCCCATACTTGGTTATGGAGGCCATGGAGAAGGTGAGGATGATAAGGGAAAGGTTGAAAACAGCTCAAAGTCAACAAAAGTCCTATGCTGATATGAGGAGAAGGGATCTTGAATATGGTTGGTGAGTAGGTCTATTTGAAGGTCTCACCCATGAAGGGTATGGTTCATTTTGGTAAGAAGGGTAAATTGAGTCCAAGATTTTTCTGTCCTTATAAAGTGTTGAGGAGGATTGTTAAGGTAGCCTATGAGTTGGCGTTGCCCAACGATACGAACATGGTTCATCCGGTCTTCCATGTGTTTATGTTGAGGAAATGTGTGGGTGACCCATGTGCTATTGTCCCTTTAGATGTCATGGGTGTTGTTAAAGACAATATGATTTATGAAGAGTTTTTTATAGAAATTTTGGATAGACAAGTGAAGAGGTTGAGAAACAAAGGATGTTGCTTCTGCCAAGGTTCTTTGGAGAAACTAACAAGTTGAGTGTGCTACATCGGAAGCCGAGGAGGATATGTAAAACTGATATCCCTATCTCTTCCATTCTACTTAAGCCTAGGGTACTAATGTTGAGTCCCTTATGTGATTTCAAGTCATAAATTTCAACCCTTATGTCATTTGCATGCATTCATGTTCATGTTGACAAGTTTATGGTGATTTTTGACATTTAGGTTGAGATTTTTGAAATGATGTCTAAGTGCATTGTTAAATTCATGTTTTGGGTTGAAATAATCTTATTTACTTCTCTTATTTACGTTTCTTTGACATTCAGGGACGAATGTTCCCAAGGGAGAGATATTTAAATGTCACAAAGAGTGACTAATAATGTGCCTCTGAAATGCCCATATTCATAATTTCGTCACATCTTAAAATCGGAAATCCAACTTTATATTCTTGATTGGGGGGCTAAATTGAGTAAGGGTATAACCTCGATTTTAGAGCAACCATAGAAAAATTTGATTTTACCAAATTTGCGCAAAACTGTAAGGGCCTGTGACCCTGGCGTGATGCGGCCAGGGCGCGAACTAGTGTATTTGTTACAAGTTTTTTTTCATTTTGGTCCAAGGCCTTGGGATCTTGGGCGTAAAACCTCTTATGCATAAAAATATCTATACTTAGACATTTTTTCAATTCCATATCATTCAAGACATTCCTCAAAACCCTCTCTAACATATAGCAAAATATTTCATCCAAATTCAAGTGTCCCAAACTCATTCTAGATTTAAAGAAATTCATTCAAGATTCAAGTTCTCATTCAAATCTTCATCAAGGAAATCCTTAAATTTGAGGTATGTGGGTTTCAACCATTAGATTCTTTCAGCTATAGTGCCCGACCTTCCCTCTTTATGTAAATTGCATCATTTCAAGTGATTTATCTATGGGTATCTCTTATTATGAAGTTGATTATAAAACTATGTTGGGGTTTCATAAAATGTTGACTGTTTAACCATTTTTTGAGCTATGAATCTATGATCTATTATGAGATTTGACGAGGGGTTTCAATGTATCTTGCATGAGGGTGTTACCAAGTGTTGGTGTGTTGATTTACACTAAGTTTTCTCGCATGAATTTACTTTTGAATTGCATGATTTTGAACTAGCATTACACATTAATGTGCTGTCAAAATAGAGCACATTTGGTGCCTAAACAAGGGATTTTGCAAATTCTTAATATGACTTTTAATGGTTTTTATGTGTTTTTGTGTTGTTCTTGCAGAAAATACAGGTAGGCATGATTTTTGGAGAAAATTGCATATTTTTATAAAGTTCAAGACATATGAGTCACCCTATGAGTCGTAGCCCAAGCTACAAGTCATAGTGTGCCCTCGTAGCAAGAAATAATGTTCAAAATTAGGAATTTGCAAATTGTATGTCAACCATACGAGGCCAGGCTATGAGTCGTATGTCTCACTATGACTCTAGGAGGGGGCCTCGCAGCCAGAAATAGTGTTGCCAAAATTTGGACCACGAACTGCAACTAAGGACTACAATAAGACACTACGAGATGTAGATCAGACTATCAATTGTAGCAATGGATCATAGCTGTCAAGTTCAAAATGCGAAGTGCTGACTACGAAAGACTGACTACAACTCGTAGGTCATCCTACGAGTCGCAACTGCAATATGTACCTGCTGCTACCTGCATTTTCTATGTTACTTTTAGGGTCTTTTTGTAAATAGTGTAAATAGTTAATGATAGGGATTTTGAAAGAGAGATTCGACACTTATCAGATTTAGAGATCACTTTGAATATTCTTTGAGAACTTTTCTAGGGTTAAGTGTAGATTGTCGTATTTTACTTTTGAAGACCCATGTTGGGGGATTTGAAATACTTGTACTCAACTTTCATTAATCAAGCATGTGGTTTCAACATCAAGGTGTTTTTGTTCTTCATGTTTTTGGGTAATTTCTCAACCATGTTTATTCCAATCATTATTTGTGAGTTTACCTTATCCATGAGTAGCTAAGCAAGAACAACTTTGGGTTATGGGAATCATGAAGAGTTGACTTGAAATAACCCAGATTTATTGCATTTCTTTGATTGGTTATTTGCGTGTATTGTCTATTTCCTTACATTTTGAACGTTGTTTAGTGGTGGCCAATACTAAACTCCGCCTATTGATATGCTATCAAAATACAATACATTTGGTTCCTGAAACAAGGAATTTTGTGAGTTCTTAAAGCGAGTTTTTAGTGTTTTGATGTGCTTTGGTGTTAATCTTACAGAAAAGTTAGGTTGGTATGATTTTGAAGAAAACTTGTAGATTTTGCTGAAGCATAAGCTGTACGAGCCCACCTACGAGTCGTAGCTCACGTTACGAGCCGTAGGTTGTGTCATAGAAAGAATCAGTGACCAAAATTCAGAAACCTGCCAAGTGAAGGTTACCCTTATGACCCCAGCCTACGAGTCATAATATATACTATGATTCGTATAAGTAGAGTTGTAGCAAGAATTAGAGAGCCAAAACGTTGGACCAAAAACTGAAAACCAAGACTATGAAATAAACATATAAATCATAGCCCAAGCAATGACTTGTACCTATGGGTCGTACTAGTTTAGTCCAAGATGCCAAGAACCTAATACGAGACCCCGACTATGACTTGTAGGTCATCCTACGAGTCATAACTGTGAGATTTATAGCTGCCAGTTGTCTATTCTATGTAAATTCTAGGGTTATCTTTTAGATACTATGTATAGTTTCAGTTAGGTATTTTGAGGAGTTCGACCAGTAGACATTTCACAATAAAATTTTGAAGATTTTCTTAGGTTTTTAGGGTAGTTTAGTGTTCTCTCTTGGAAAATGCATTTTGAGGATTGCAAATATTGCCTTGTACTCATTATTGATCAATCGAGCTTGTTGGTTTGAACTTGTGGTGCCTATCTCCTTCGTTGTTATTGATGAAATTCTCAACTATGTCTATTTTATGCATTCTTGTGTGTTTTGTTTAGCCATGAGTAGGTAAGCACCCAAAACTTGGGGTTATGGGAATCATGGGTCGTTGACTTGAAATAACCTAGGTTTTTTGCATTTCTATGATTGGGGTTTTGCATGTTTATCTATATCTCTTCATTTTTATTGTTCCTTGGTGGTGGCCAACACCAAAGCCTACCTACTATCATGATCCCGACCAAGGTAGTGATGAATAGGAAAAGGGAAATAGATGACAGAATTCGATTGATATGTTCTCGTCTAATCAACCAAACCTGACTAAGGGGAGGTTAACTAGGACTATTGGTAACAGTTAGTTGGCACAACATGGTTGCCAACTAAGCACTATATTGAAATATGACCTTCACCTTCACAATAGTACTAGAAGAACTTAAGTTATCATCCTGCATGCAACTCACCAAAAATAGTTATGTATCTAGGGTAATCAAGTCGATGAACCATGGGGAGTACAATTCCCAAGTTGTTCCCAAAATTGAGTGTTTTCTTGTGATATAGTTACTATTTGTTTTAGTTTATGTTTGAATCACAAATGAACCGCCCCGTCTGTGCACTTTAGTGCTCAGCTTGCACAATTAGTCATGCTTCTCTTCTGATCCGCATAGCCTCGGGTAGGTGAAGAGTTGG
>JAOTQR010068685.1:0-13425 GCA_025774065.1 Solanum ossicruentum | reverse complement strand
ATTGGGCTGCCAAGATGTGTCTATTGGCTGCTAATGCTAGTTTTATCCCTTACTATGTTGTAGATAAGTATTTGGAGTAAGGGAAGGTTATCTTGACGTAGTAACAAGGCCCGACGACGAGGTATGTAAGGTTACTTGATTTCATATCACTTGGCATGAAGCATAGATGTCTCCTTGATACATAAAGGTATTTGCCACCTCCGGCGCAACTATTGACCATATCTCCATTCTTTTACATGTTCATATGATTCCATATATAGTCACCTTCAATTATGCATACATGTTTGGGTATCAAGTTACATAAGTTCCTGTTTCACTATAAAGTTCATGAGTTGTTCCATTTCATACACATTTCATCATTTGTGTAATGTACTCTTTTCATTGTCATATTGTCTTTTGTGATTATCCATATGTTACATGTTGCATACACAGTCCTACAGCTCCAATATTGTGACCATCAAAAGAATCATCTCAAAGGTAATTGAAGGATACCATATACAGTTTTTGGTAGGTGGTAGCCTAAGGGGTTGAGAATAACCTAGCCAGGGATGATCGTATCAACGAGGGGTAGCCCGAGGGGTTGAGTATAACCTAGCCAGCGATGAACTCGATATAGTTTACCACTAGTCAGTTGGTCATTTGTATTACAGCTGTGCACAGATTTTACAGTATAGATTTTACAGTAAAGGTAAAGTAATATAAAGAACATAAAGTACATGATCCCACAATACAACTAAAGATGGTCTCTTATGATACACCAGTGTACAGTTTCATTTGAATTGTTACTTTATATACAGTATATCCTACCTTACATACGCAATACATTTACTGACGTCTCTTACGGGGGACATGCATTTCATGCTGCAGGTACAGGTGCTTGTAGATCTCCCCAGTAGGAATACAGGATATTCAGCTGCTGTCACCAAGCTCCAGGTTGCTTCGGGGCTTATATATGTCTAGAGCTTACATGTTTTTATTGAATAGCTTGTTGAAGTGGGGCCTGTCCCAACCCTTGTCAGATGTTTTTCTTTATTTAGAGGCTTCGTAGACCATGTAAAGAAAAGTGAAGTCATGTCTCGCACTATAGACACTGGGGCCCAACGGCCTAGTCATATGCATTTCTTTTTGCGCTTGTTATCACTTTTATCTTATTAAAGGCATGTCAAACATAGAAACCCCTTATAATATGTACAGAAAGCGCATAGGTACAGGTTGGTTCTCCTGAGCCTTATCGGCAACGGGTGTCAGTCCGCCCTAACGGAATTTTAGGGTGTGACACCCACTTCAATCATGCATGATTTCAATCTAGTCTGGAGCCACAATAATTAGTAATAAGACCAACTTCTTTTGTAACTCTTCAAAGGCTTGCATACATGTATCATCAAACATGAATTTAGTATATTTCTCTTATAATTTGCACAATGGGTGTGAATTTCTAGAGAAGTATTTTATGAATCTTCGATAAATCCTGCATGTCCCAAGAAAATCCTCACATCCTTTACTGAGAAGGGTGATGGAAGCTTCTTAATCACCTCAAATTTAGCTCTGTCGACTTCAATGCCCTTTCCAGATATTCTGTGGCCAAACATAATACCCTATTTCACCATGAAATGACACATTTACTAGTCTAGCACTAGATGACTTTCTACACATCTTTGTAACACATCATATTAGTGTGCTAAGCAATCCTTAAATGAGTTTCCAACCACAGTAAAATCATCCATGAAGACCTCAATAGTACTCTCCACCATGCCTGAGAAAATGGACATCACACATCTCTGAAATGTTGTTGGGGCATTACAACACCCAAATGATATCCTCTTAAATGTGAAGGTGCCATAGGGGCATGTAAATGTGGCCTTCTCTTGATCCTCCGAAGCAATGATGATCTAATTATAGCCAGAATACCCATTGAAAAAATAGTACCACCCCTTTACTTCTAGTCTGTCCAACACCTGATCCATGAATGATCCATGAATGGCATAGTAATGTGATCCTTATCTATCGAGGCATTGAGCTTTAGGTAATCCATGCAGACCCTCCATCCTATGAATGGTCTCATAGGGATCAATTCATTGTTAGCATTAGGTACCACTGTGATACCCTCTTTCTTTGGAACACACTATACCGACCTTACCCATTCACTTTGGCGATTAGGTAGATTACACCTGTATCCAACCATTTGATGATCTCTTTGCAAACAATCTCTTACATAGGAGGATTTAGGTGCCTTTGATGCTCAATGCTTGACTTTTAGTCCTTAACTAACTAGATTTTGTGTGCGTGTATCATATGAAAGATATGAATAATATTTGTAATAATCTATTCGGTGACCTTTTTAAATCTTTTGAGAACTATTACAAGGGAATCCGCTTGCTCATCATTCAGGTCTATAGATATTATTACTGGCAAAGTGTTGTTGACTCCTAAAAATGCATATTTCAAATGTGATGGAAGTGCTTTCAATTCTAACATCGGTGGATTTTCTATGGAGGGCTTTGTGGGTGGTGACTCCCAATTCTACAAATCTATCTCTAGCTTAGTTTCACGTCTAGGACTAAAATCGCTAGAGCATTTACTATCTCCTCATAGTCTAGGATACCATCACTGTCAAAGTTTATCATTACTACCTACAAATTTTCAACACCTAGTCGCAACTGAAGTAGTCCCTCTGGCTCATCATCATCAATAGTCTCGATAATCAAAACCACTCTCACATCATTGTTCTTCCTTGCTTGTTGATACACGACCTCATCTTTAGCAAATATGAACATGAGTAAACCTTTCTCGATATCAACCAAGGTGCGATCGGTAGCGATGAAAGGACTTCCCAAAATAATAGGAATTTCAAAATCAATCTCACAATCAAGAATCACAAAATCTCCAGGGAATATGAATTTTTCAATCTTTACCAACATATCGTAGAGTATCCCAACAAGTTTCTTCATAGCCCTATCTGCCATCAACAACCATATCTTAGTTGGAGTAGGGGCACCCAAACCAAGATTCTTGAAAACCGTAAGAGGCATCAAATTGATACTAGCACCCAAATCAGTAAGTGCTCTTGCGAACTCCGCATCACCTATGGTGTAAGGTATAATGAAAGCACCTAGATCTTCACACTTTTGAGCCAATGACTTAGTAGTGATAGAACTTAAATGTTGCAGCTCTTTAGAAAGCTCTTGGCTCACAGTACGCTTCTTAGTAACCAAGTCTTTCATATACTTTGCATAACCCGGCCTTTTCTCAAATGCTTCAAGCAATGAGATATTGATGGATAGTTCATTAAGCATAGAGAGAAAGCGTTTGAACTTGCTTTCCTCGTCCCTCTTTTTGAGTCTTTGAGGGAAAGGAGGAGGAGGACTTGGGACAGGCTTATACTTTTGTGGCCCTTTAGCTATCTCACTCAACCCATATTTGACACAATCATCTCCTTCGACTATATCCTTATGTATAACTATCTTTTCACAAAAATCTTCTACCTCAACCGGCATATAACTCCAAATACATGGATTCATTACAGTCCCCCCTGTGATTCTCCAACCGCCCCATGAGGATCAATGGTTCTCTTGCCAATTCTAGTAGTAACCGCCATATATTTCCCCTCATTCTTTGGATTTTGAACTGTGTTTCTAGGCAATATACCTTTTGGCGATAATTTAACTAAGTTGACACTTCACAAAATTATTGCTCAGGCTATTTAATATCCATAGAATGAGTCTATATCTTTTAATTAATGTTTGAAATATCATATTTCATTCCCCTAAGAGTTTCATCTTATGTCTCGGCCTTCTTCAACAAATGATCAAACATCTTCATGATTCTAGAATTGCTTGTACCGATATCTTGGTTTTTTGTGGTGACACATATGGACCTTTTCTGAAACCATCCCTTCTTCCCTAATCTATTTTAGGACTCATATTTCTCTCATAATAACCACCTTTGTTGTCTCTATAAGCTCCATCTCTACTGTAGTGCTGACCTTGGTTTCTTTGACCTTGTTGCCAATAGTCCTGATTGGACCCTTGGGCGTTGGTTCCGAAACCCCTTGTCTAATCATTCACAAAACAAGTATCCTCCTTAAAATAAGACTCCTCATACATGGGTGCACATGAAGGTTGGTGAACTACCATATTTACTCTTTTTTTATTTTGCTTGATCACCATATCCATGCTTGTGCAAAGTTGAGCAAGTTATTATATAATCTCCTCATTGATCTTGGCTTGCTCTGAACTAAAATTAAACAACACATGAACTCCTCGTAAAAGCTCTATCCCGTTATCTATATGAATGATTCGTCTTGACTAGTTTGGAAATCTTACAATGGTGTCGGCACAGGCTTGACTATGCCCCCACAATGGTGTCGGCACAGGCTTGACTATGCCCTCATACATTTGGAAATCTTACAATGGTTGATCTTAAAACATGCCCCCATAATGGTGTCGGCACAGGCTTGACTATTCTCATCAAGGGCACAGTAGAAGATCTCCACTAAGGCATCATCAACTATCTTATAATTGGGGACTCTCCTCAAGGACTTAGTAAAGTGCTCTTATGTAGTATTAATGGAATCACCAAGAAGATGCTCAAAATTGTTGATCTGATCCTTTAATTTGAGCTTCTTTGATCTAGGGAAGTACCTCTCTAGAAAGGCCTACCATAAATCTACCCAACTAGTGATTGATCTCTGTAGGAGGTTAGATCGCCATAAAGGAGCAGTTTCCCTAAGAGATAATAGGAAAACACAGAGTCCTATAACATCCATAGACAGATTTTGTGTCCCCATTACACTCTTACGATCAAATGCCACATTGTGCAAGTGGCTATGTGGATCCTCTAATGGTAGGCCAGCAAATAATCCATGGTTTTGTAGTACTTAAAGTAACCCACTAGAAATTTTGAACATTGTGTCAGCCAGTAGTGGTTGTAACACAATAGCCCCAGTCACATCCATAGCCATAGGGTTCAACTTATATTGATTCCTCCAACAAGCATTTTCATTGAAGTCCCCAGTCTATAGGATATCTTGCAAAGGAGTTGGGTTGTAATTCCGATCATCATCATTAACATTCTAATTCAATGCTGTATTACCCACGATGTTAGCATTTTCTTGGGCCATTCTTCTTATAATTCTTTGGATCTCAGGATCAAGTGGAGTAATGGGATTGTCTTGACTCCTAGTGTCGGGCATACACTACTAGTATAGCCTGTAAAGAAACAAAGACAAAAAAAATAAAATATAGAGGGAACTAAGGATTAATACTTAAATTACAATTACTAGTGAATTCAGTCAAGTCTAGCCTTCCCCGGCAAAAGAGCCATAATCTTTGATCATGCCCAAGTTACATCTCTCAATTACAGGATAAAGCAGTTGTTGTCAAGTATATAACCTAACCAAGGTTACGGTGAATCCCAGAGAGAATATGGAGACTAACAACGAATTCACCAATACGTAATTCAAGTAATTAACAATCAATTCCTATGGGGGGATTGCAATGTTAAACAAGAAATTAAACTAAACTAGCTAAAGAAAGAGACAATCAATAACAGAGAGCAACTTGGGAATTGTGTTCTCCATGATTCACCAACTCAATATCTCCGGATAACCCAATTATTGACTAGACTATAACATGTATGATAGTAATTTAAGTTTACAAAGCCCTTTGGTCAAAGGTGAGAAGAGGATTTCACTATGTGACTTGGCCCATCTCCCTAGTGTGCAATATTAACTATTACCCATAGTCCCAGTCAACTTCCCCTTGGTCAAGTTCGGTTGATTAAACTAGAACAAATTATTGAATCCTGTTAATCAATCTTTTTTTCCTATTCATTACCACCTGGGTGGAAAGGTAACACTAGGTGAGTTCTAATATTAGCCACCACTACAAAACATGCAAAAATGAAGAGAATTTATTAATACATGTAAATACACATTCGAATAATTGCAAATTATCTTAGATTATTTAGTTAGATCATCATGGTTCCCACAACCCCAAGTTTTGGATTTAGCTACTCATGCTCTAGGTGGATGAAGAAATCATGAATTGAGAAAACATAATTAAACAGTTAGCCAATTGAGTTCAAGAACAAGAAAATCCAAAATACATTGAGAATCACAAGATTTGAAGGTACAGTGAATCCATAAGTGTATTCTCCTCCAAGATTGAAGTCTCTAGTACAAAGCCCCCTAAGTACTTTCCAATGACGTTCTCTACTGTGCTCTCTTCAACAATGACTTTAAAATTACTATTTATTGTATTTACAATGAAGTCCTGAAAAATTAGAAAAATTGGACGGCGACTTGCTAAGACAAGATTTTACGACTTGTAAACTAAATTATGAGTCGTAATCTGGGTCCTGTATTTAGCTCTTGAGAATTTGGACTTCATCTACAGATACACTTTTCATGTCGTAGACTGATTCATGACTCATATTATGCTCTCGTAATCTTCATCTGCATAAACCAGTCCTTCACTATATCTCACTTGAATTCTTTGTTAAACCACTCTATACGACTCGTAGACTGATCTACAATTCATAAATAGGTCTCATGTGGCTGAACTACATAAGTCAAATTTCACTGGAAATCTTCAGGAAACCTACTCTAAGACTTGTAGAGGATCTCATAAACCACCAAAAATGAAAAAATATGCAATTATCCCCAAAATCATGCCAACTTGCATTCTTGAAAAAACTTAGCACAAAAACACATAAAAGTCGTAAATGTCACATTGAGAGCACACAAAATCCTAAGTTTTAAGCATCATATATATTGTATTTTGATAGCACATCACATATGAGGCATAAACCTCCTTCACCATAGTCAAGAGGTACCATCCAAGAGAGTTTTGAGCCTCTAAAGACCGTATCGAATCATCATTTCCTGGACACTAGGGACACAGTCGAGTTTGTTAGAGATGACCCAAAGCTCCTCATATATGGAGTGGGATGGCTTGCCCCACTCTATCTGCTACTCTTCCTCTGTGTAGATGGCATGCACACCTGTGACAAACCACCAACTAGTAAGGGTGTCAGGTGGCGATGGTGATCATTGGGGTACGACGGAGGACATTGTCTCTAAACCATCCTCAAAGGCTCCCTCAAAGTTGAACTTTTCTCTGGATGGAGTCATATGTTGTAGCTCTCTCCCAATACTACATCCCTCCTCAGACTAGGGAGTACGAACAATGAGAGTCTAAGTCTGCCTAGCTCTAGACGCAACTCTGGTCTGTGGTCAATCCGCCTCTGGGTTCGAGCTGATGCCTAGCTCCTCTAGTGATCCACTTATTGTAGTGGCCTACTCATCCTCCGAAGACTTATCTTTAAGCCTCCTCTGTAGGGCCCTGATCTCGTCACTTTTGACTCTAAGGGCCATAGTACCTGAAACAAGAATATTTACGTATTATGATTAGCCACACAAATACAAAATTGGAATGTAAAAATAATTTAGAAAAAGTTTCATAAGGGTTCTAAGAAAGTACCTTTATGATCTATAGTTAGTACTGCAAGCCATAAAGAGCTTTCATAAAGCAGTGGTTCAAATAATTTTTGTCACTGAAAAATTCTATGAGACAAGGTATGACTAGTAAAGTAGTTTACGAGTCGTAGACTGAGTCGTAGACTTCTAGTATGTGAATATATTCCAGGAAAAGGTCTATGAGATCTATCTACGAGCCATACAGTGATCTCCAACTCATACAAATTTTCATCTGATGGATACTTAGAAACTTCAAGTTTTCTGGAATCTTGTACGAGGGGAAATTATGACTCATGGAATAATGCATTGGTTGTAAAAGCCACTCGTGGACAAGAAAACTCAGTTACCTAAGTTTCTAAGCCTATTACAACAAATCCTAAATGACTTTTTCGACAAACATTTTACCAGCATTGAAGCAAAGCACACACACCCGCATGATTTCCTTACCAAAAACCAATACCTCCAACATGCTCTAAAACACATATACCCCAACAAAAGTGACCAAGCATATTTACCCAATAATTCCAACCACTTATGATTGATTTCAACAAGATTATGCTCCTATGTCATCACACACCAATTTTCACACAATGTCAATCAACATATATGGGGGTGATTAATTGGCACCAAAAACTACTCAAACATTCAGACAAGGAAAATGTGCCCAATTCCGAGTTTAGAGAAACATTCATACATGGGCAACCTAATTTCAATTAACACATATTAATCATCAAACATAAATTTCGTGTCCTAACTACTATTCCTATCACATTATCCAATTCAATCATACAAGGCAAGGTAAATTAAAGGTATTGAATGAACCAAAAACTTACCAAGATTTGTGATTAAGTTAAAGAAGATGAAGTAGGTAAACAGGTACTAAACCCTAGGTTGCTAGAAAGTCACTAGAAAATGGGGTCTTTGTTACCATTGGTGGTCAGATTAACTAGGGGGAGCGGTTAGCCTGTTTAATTTCAAAAATTAGGTTAATAATGGAGTCAAAATATTTTAACCCTATTATTTACACCATGAATAGGTCAACTACAAAGTTTATGGGCCTTGACTCTGCCAAACACCGATTACGGGCCTTAATTATTTTATGGCTAGTTAGCTATAATTTTGTAGAACATCCAAGTCCTAGATTTCAAAACTGGGTTAATAGACTAATTTATGACTCGTGAAGTGATCTACGGTTCATAGAGTTGGTCGTAAAGACCTGAACATTTTGCAAAATTTTTTAGGGAACTTACCTAGGGTCTAGAGCTCCATTCACGACCCTTAGTTTTATCTATGGATCGTAAAGTTCGCTCCTAGACTGGAGTGCATGATTTTCTTTGCTCACTGGAAATCTCTACGAGATAGGGTATGGGTCATAAAGTGTTTTATGGCCTGTGGACTAAGTTGATGAGACACTTCCTGATGCTCTTCTTAGAAAAAAATATTACTTTAGCCCTATACCTACATATTCTTCAAAGAACACACTGTTACCCTGTATGCAACCAGCCCAATATCTAATATTACAACCTAAGTACAAGAAAATAAACAACCTATGAATGCAAAAACTAAAAATAACCCTATAGCTACACAATTTAATCAGAGACCTTGGGTTGCCTCCTAAGTAGCACCTGATCTATTGTCATGGCATGACTTGGACAAATTGGTTACTCAGATTTCACGAATTACCCAAACTTCACTCGTCACATCTAGATGTTTCATGGACTGATAGATATTAAAGATGGCTTCTTCATTGTTCAATCTGAGCCTGAATTGATAGGCTTCCATAACCACTAGTGCTCACCAAGTGGCTTGAAATGGTCTTCCCAAGGTGATTAGGACATCAAAGTTAACTTAAAAATCTAGGATTGCTAAGTCTGCGGGGAATATGAACTTTTAAACTTTTATTGGCATATCTTACAGTTCCCCATAGGTTTATTCCTCATGCGATCAATAATCAATAATCGCATAGGGGTTCCAAACCCTAGCTTCTTGTAGACTACTAGGGGTATCAAATTAATGCTGGCAACTAGATCACATAGTGCCCTTACAAACCCACGTCTCCAATGGTGTAGGGTATGATGAAAGAATGTGGATCTTTTCATTTCTAAGTCAAGGAACTCGTAGCAATAACACTACAATGCTGAAGCTCTTGGGAGAGCTGCTAACTCATAGTGTGCTATTTAGTGACCAAGTCCTTCATGTACTTAGCGTACCCTTTTATCTTCCCGAATGCCATAATGAGAGAAATGTTGATAGATAGTTTTTTAGCCATGGAGAGAAAGTTCTTGATTTTTCCTTCCTCCTCCATCTTTTTAATTCATTGAGGAAGGGAGGAAGAGTCCTAGGAATGGGCTTCAACTTCTATGGTGCATCTGCAGCTTGATTCATCCCATCCTTTCAATGATGATCTCCTATCTCTACATCCTTACTTGCATCCATCTCCTTTTGGACCATTTCCTTCTTAACTGACATGGGAGGATCAATGGTGCTCTTGTCACCCCGAGAAGCAATCACCATACACTACCCTTCATTTTAGGATTTTGAACTGTGTTTCTACGCAATGTACCCCTCTGACATTGATTACATTGAGTCGACACTTGAACAAACTATTGTTCTATCTATTTTGATAGCCATAGAGTGAGACTCAATTTTCTGATTTATACTAGAAATCACTGATTTCATGCCGGTCAGACTTTCATCCTATCACTCAGCTTTCTTCAATAGACGGTCAAACATCTACTCAATTCTGGAACTGCTTGCACCTATGTCACGACTATGTGGTGGAACATAAGGACCATTTCTGAAGCCTTATCTATGACTCCAATTTGCATCTCTCTATGGACCCCTATTAGTGTCACAGAAACCTCTACAGTTGTCCAGGTGAGATCCATCTCTGCCAAAGTTTCAACGATATTTTTCTTGACCTTGGCGCTAATAATCCTAATTAGACCCTTGGGCATTGGTTCGGAACATCCCGTATGATCAACAACAAAACACGTATCCTTATCATAATACAACTCATCATATATGGGTGCACATGGAGGTTGATGAACCACAACATTTACTTTCTCTTTTTTCCACTTCATCATCACCCCTATACCTGTAAGAATCTGGGCAAGCTATTACATGAATTCTTCACCGATCCTTGTTTGCTCTAGACCAACACTGACAATGCCATAAACATTTGGTGGATGCTCTATCTCTCTGCCTTCATGCACAATTACTCTTGATAACTATTTTTATTCGTTCTACGATCTTTGCAAATGGTTGATATTACAACATGCACCCCTTTATAGTATGAGCATAAGCCTGAGTGTGTCCATCAAGAACATGGTAGAAGATCTCCACCAAGGCATCATTAACTATCCTATGGTTAGGGATGCTCCTCAGATATCTGGTGAACCACTCCCAAGTAGTGCTGCTTGAACCACCAGGAAGTTGCTCAAAGTTGTTAATCTGTTCCTTCAACTTGAGCTTCTTTGATCTTGGGAAGTACCTCTCCGAAAAGGCCTTCTGCAAGTCTGCCCATCTAGTGATCAAAATGTGCATAAGCTCAGATAGCCATAATGCTGCATTTTCTGTGAGAGACAATAGGAAGGCACAAAGTCCTAACAACATCAATACACTTATTTTGTGTCCCCATCACACTCTTATAGATGATTTACACATTGCTTAGGTGGTTTTGAGGATCCTTCGATGGTAAGCGTGCAAATAACCAATGATTCTGCAGCATCTGAAATAACCTACTCGAGACTATGAACTTTGTGTCTGTCAGTAGTGGTGGAAACACAACATCTCTAGTCACCTCCATAGCCATAGGATTCAGCATATATTTATTCCAGTTGTAAACATTGACATTGAAATCCTAAAGTTGTAAAGCAATGTCCTTAAGAAGAGGTAGGTTCTCATTCTTAGCTTACTCATTTTTGGTTCCTGTTCAGAGTATATTGGTTGCGTTGTTGGCGTTGTCTTGGTCCAGTATCCTCAGCATTCTATAGATCTCTAGGTCAAACAACGCCTTGACTTTGGGTGTTAGGCATACACTACACTGACACCTTGAGAAAGAACACTAATAACAAATAAAAGTAAAATTTGGTAAATAAGGATTAATACCCAAATTGCCATGAATGAACTAAGTCTATCCGTATTCCCCGACAACGAAACTAGAATCTTGATATTGCCAAGTTACACCTACTTTTTAGAGGATAAAGCAGTCGTTGTCAATAAATAGAACCTAACAAAGGTTAAGGTCGAACCCACAGGGAATATGTAAACTCAAGAGAATACAATGATCGCAATTCAAGTAGTTAACCAACTTACTTCCCAAAAGGAGGGGGGTTGCAATAATCAAAGAAATGTATAATGAAACTAACCAACACAACAGAGAAATCAATATGGAGAGAAACTAGTTTATTGTGTTCCCCATGATTCCCCAACTCAACATCATCAGATAACCTAATTCTTTCCTAGTATATACCATACAGGATGAGGTCCCCATGACCAAGCCCTTTGGTCAAAGCTGAGAGGTGAATTTCACTATGTAACTTGGCCCATCTCCATAGTGTGCATTACTAACCCTTACCTATTAGTCCTAGTACAACCTTGCCTTGGCCCATCAAATACAATTAATTAATCTCTTTTCCTATTCAATACTATCTTGGTCCAGTCAGTAACACTAGGCGGGTTATAATGTTGGCTACCATCATAAAACATACAAAATGAAGAGAGTTAATTAATACATGCATACACACCTTACAAGAATTATGAAATATCCAGTTTACTTTGTTAGTTCATCAATGTTCTCACAATTATTGTTGTGGATTTAGCTACTCATGCTTTAGGTAGATGCACGAATTATGGATTGAGAAAACATAATTGAATACTTACACAATAGAATTAAGAACAAGCAAATCCAACCTCAATATGAATCATAAGCTTAAAGATAAAATTCAAACATAAGTATTCTCAAAGACTCTTTAGTATGATCTTATAATTTACTCCCTCTAATTACTATGTTCTCTGAGTAATTAGCGAACACTTTTGAAAAATAATGTTAAAAACCTATTTATAATAAGTAAAACACAAGTCCTAAACAAAATAGGAGAACTGGTAGGCATGCCATAAGAAAGGGGTTTATGGGCCATATGACATTCCATGGCCCATAATTGAGTTCTCGTATGCTGCTGTTGAAAATTTGGACTTCAACCTTATGAATCCCCCCTAAAAATTGTAAAATGGTTTACGACTAATAAGGGGGTTTAATCTAATGAAACTTCAAAAAGTCCCAATCTCTAATTCTCAGGGAACGAACCATCTTTAAAGACTTGTAAAACCTCCTGCCACTCATATGCATATTCATAAAATCAATTTCAAGAAACAGCCCCTCATTGAAATTATTCCCGAAACCACCCTACGACCCCTCAAGGGTCTCGTACAAAAGCAAAAACCAACAACTTCTATACTTTTCCTAAAATCAAGGCCAAACATGTAATCCTGGAAATATAACACCAAAAAACACATAAAACCAACAATCATCACATTGAGAACACACAAAATTCCAAGTTCTGACGTATCAAAAGTGTTGTATTTGGAAACATATCGCCATCCTCATCAATATACACCTAATTCATACATGATTGTGTAAAGGGAAAGTTGTAGCTATCCTAATAAATACATACATATAGTGTATTGGGAGGGTTATGAACATCTTCATCAATATAACATAATTGATACATGCTAGTGCAAAGGGAAGGGTATTATGACCTAACTTCTTAGGTCATAACAGTGCCAGTTAGTTCCTAATTACAAGTAAGCCAAACCCAACCCCAAGTATCTGTCCTAAATTACTAACATGGTAATACTAGTGATATATACATAACACAAGTACAACCAACCCAGCACCAGAAAGTCATCTATAAAAAGCTACTATAGACTGAAGTATACACTTATAT
>JAOTQR010068663.1:0-13426 GCA_025774065.1 Solanum ossicruentum | reverse complement strand
ACAAACTATGCAATAAAAACATGTAAGCTCTAGACATGTACAAAGCCCCGAAGCAACCTGGAGCTTGGTGACAGCAGTTGAATGTCCTGTACTCCTACTGGGGAGATCTACTAACACCTGTACCTACAACATGAAATGCGGTCTCCCATAAGGGACGTCAGTACGAGATAATGTACTGAGTATGTAAGGTAGGATATACATTATATCAAATAAGAACTCAAATGAAACTGTACACTGGTGTAACATAAGAGACCACCTGTAGTTATACTGTGGGATCATGTACTTTATGTTCTTTATTTTACTTTACCTTTACTATAAAATTGTGCACAACTGTAAAACAAATGACCAACTGATCAATGGTGAAACTGTATCGGGTTGTCCCTGGCTAGGTTATACTCAACCCCTTGGGCTCCCCCCGTGATAGGATCGTCCCTGGCTGGGTGCTATCTCCACCCCCTCGGGCTACCACCTATCAAAAATTGTATATTGTATCCTTGACTTGCCTTTGAGATAATTCTTTTGGTGGTCACAATATTGGAACTATAGGACTATATATATAGCATATGACATGTAGATAATCATGTAAGATAATATGAACATGAAAAAGAGTACGTTACACAAATAATGAAATGCGTATGAAATGGAACAACTCATGAACATTATCTAGTAACGAGAATTTATGTAACTTGGTATACAAGCATGTATGCAAATTTGAAAGTGACTGTGTATGAAAGCATGTGAACATGTCAAAGAATGGAGACACGGTTAATAGTTGTGTCGGAGTTAGCAAATGCCTTATGTACCAAGGAGAGATCTATGCTTCATGCCAAGTGATAAGAAATCAAGTAACCTTACATACCTCGTTGTATGACCTTGCTACTACCTCAAATAACCTTCCCTTCTTCCAAATACTTGTCTATAACATAGTAAGGGATAAAACTAGCATTAATAACCAATAGATACACCTTGGCAGCCCAATCACATAAGAAAACAATACATGGACAGCAAGCGGGTTTTTATAAACCCGAGCGTATTCTTCCAACCTCTATGTATCTAATCATATTTTCCAACACACATTCACACATATACATCATGACCAGCCTATTTTAATGTCATAACAGCCTTATAGCAGCCCACAAAGCACAACACATAATAATTTTACACAACCTAAAAATGGATAGCATAACGTTACCTTTCTTTGCTACATTTCGGCTTCGACAATCTCAACCTATTCCAACTTTAACCATACTGTTCTAGCAATATTTACACATACAAAGAGCCTTGAATCAGTCCCAAATCAGTAGAAAATCAGTCATTAAGGACGTGGGCTAGCAGCCTTATATACGAGAGCTCGCAAGTTCCAATCAACATGACGCTTAAGATAACCCAATAAAACGCGCTTATTAAATGAAACTCAAATTCAGGGCAGCAACCTTAGGATCATAAGTACAACTCAAACCACACTAAGAACATCAATATCTCTTCATAATACGACCTACGAACCATAGAGAAGACACTAAAATAAAAGGAAAATGTGCAGCAACTTTCAACACAGAATCTATCCAGATTTTCCAGCACCAATGTACTAGCATATACTTCTTGTTTTTCATAAGAAAATCATACTAAACACATGTATAAACTTACTTACCACTACCTTCAAGGTATAGGGCTTCTATAAGAACCCTAGAATTCCCTTTTAGCTGCTTCACAAAGTGAAGAAAAGTTGAGAGAACTTTAGAGACAAATCTGTTTTTTTTTTTTTTGTGAACTCAAGTGAACCTTACTTGTGGAGCTGTTTGGGAGACCTTTATAAAGGGTTCTTTGGTCGACCTTCCCTTGACATTTTGACCATCTTAAACCATACATTATTAAGTTTCTTATCCACCAGTTTGGCTCTCAAACTTGGGCCTTTTTGGAGCACCAACTTGATGGATTTGGGCTGCCTATTTTCAGCTTTATTCTTCACTTAGTTTGGGACCAATTTGTTAAGTGTTTTGTGATGTCTTTGGGATATTTTTGTTATACTTCTTGGGCTGAAAATGTAGACCATTTATGATGCTAATACATGAGCCAAAGTTACACCCTTAACATGGAATTTATTCATAATCGAACTTGGACAAATTCGATGCCGAGTCTCGTCTCCGTTTTGCTAACAAATTTAAGCTAAGTAAGTAGGTGACTCACCTACTTGCTTACTAGGTCCTACAAGCACCTCAATTCTCTCACTCCATTTTAAGATAGTAATCTTCTCAATTCAACACAAAACATGTATACACTGGACCCTCTTAAGCGTTAGTCGCACGTATAGCTCATTAACACGAGATTCAAACACTTTTGAAAATTGGTGCTAATTTGACCAAACCGTTATCATTTTTCATTTGCATTGTACTAGTATTGTAAGGTGTGGGATATTACACATTGACTCCATTTCCTCCTCCGTTGCTTTTAGTTATTTTTTTAGCAGGACATGTAAGAGCCTCATTTATATTTCATGGCTCTTCATTATCGGGAGTAACTATAAATGCTTCCCCTTCGATCTCAAATCGACGACGAGAAATTTTTGGATGACTTGTTCGTCGAGGTTGAGATTGACAAATTGATTTATCAATTGGTAAGTTACTCCCACTCGGACCAGCAATATCTTTAGGATTTGATGCATGTGGTGTATCAATGAAAATAGGAACTAATCCACTTCCATTAAGATGACCAACACTCAAATCCATTTGATCTTCGGTAGCGAAAACAGTCTGGTCCATTGTTTCATAAAGAGATGAGTCATGACATATCTCTCCCTGTTTAGAAAATCATTCTCTAAGAATGTGACATCATGTGACTCAATTTCAATTACAGTGCCACTATTTTGTTCACCTAATATCATGCAACTATGAATAAAAGCAGCACAACCCCAAGGCTTTAGAATGCTTAAATCAGGCTTACAATTAGTCCATATTTTATATAGCATAGTCGTAACTAATTTTGAAGGGACACGATTAAGTACAAAAACAGCAGTGAACAAAGCATCACCCCAATAGGTGATTGGCAATTTTTCTTGTGTCGTCATTGACCTAACCATTTCTAACAAAGTTCTATTTCGTCGTTCCGCAACACCATTTTATTGTGAAGTATAAGGAGTAGTTAATTTTTTTTGAATTCCTTTTTCATCACATAGTTTTTTGAACTCATTAGACAAATACTCCCTTCCTCGATCGGTTATTAGAGCTTTTATTTTTTTGTCCAATTGATTCTCAACTAAATTCATAAACTTAATGAAGCAACTCAAAGCTTCAGATTTGTGAGAAATCAAGTATACATAACCACATCAAGTAAAATCATTAATAAAAGTGATGAATAAATAGCATCATGTCTTGCCCTTACATTCATTGGACTACAAATGTCAGAATGAATCAATTGCAATGGAGTATTAGCTCTTGTGCCTTTCCAGAACGATTTTCTAGCAATTTTTCTGACTAGGCAAGATTCATAAGTAGACAATTTTGCTTTATTTATTGTGCCAAGAAAACATTCTTTGGCTAAGTGGTTCATTCTTTGCTAACCAATATGGTCGAGGTTCGCATGCCTTGTATTTATATTGTTCTCATAATTAGAAGACGTAAATAATAAAAAATTAATTTTATCATTATTGGCACTTTGACAAACATCCAGTACAAAAAAATCGATCATAAAAATAACCAGTTCCAGATTTTGTCTTACCCAAATACATATCCAACCATGTTCATGAAAGAAAAAATTAAAAACCCATTTTAATCAACATAAAAATAACAGATAGACTCAAATAACAAGTGTATTTAGAACTTCTCTATTTAGAATGAAACTAGTATACATATCTATGCTTTGCCAGTTAATATATATATATATATATATATATATATATATATATATTAAGATAATAAGCAAAGACGAAGGTTCCCCAGAAACAGTCTCTCTACCTCTATGAGGTAGTGGTAAGATTTGCGTACATTTTATCCTCCCTAGACCCCACTAATGGGATCCCACTGGTATGTTGTTGTTGTTGTTGTTGTTGTTGTTGTTGTTGTTGTAAGAAAATAAGCAACATAAGTGAAACAAAGTTGTTGCATATGTATCATTTATCAAAATTTTAGGAATTGTATTTTTATTGTATTAACAATTAATTTATGCTGTTTATTGATTTGAGGGTCTATGAAAAATAATTAAGTATTTGTATATTTTTTTCTTTTCAAAATTCACTTTATAAAAATTTTCAAAGTATATTATATTGTATTGTATTGTACTCTATTCTATTTTATTCTATTTTATTCTGTTCTATTATGCTATATTATGTTAATATTTTTTTCTTTTCAAAATTCACTTTATAAAAATTTTCAAAGTATATTGTATTGTATTGTATTGTATTGTATTGTATTGTATTATATTATATTATATTATATTATATTATATTATATTATATTATATTATATTATATCTGTATCAAAAAGAAAAAAAATAAACAAAATAAGTTATACTACAAATATAAACTATTTTTTTATATTGAGAAAATACAAAATCTTCTTTTGAAGAACTCTTCATGAATATCAAACAAATCCGAAGAACAAATATATATATATATATATATTCTCTTATTAAAGGGGAGTGTTGATTTTTTACTCAAAATAGTTATAAAACAAATACTACTGACACTCCAAACCGTAATTGAAGGATCAAATTTAAGATTAAAGATTATAGATAAAGCAATCCTATATTTTTGAAAAAATTATACACTAATTAAATTAATATAAAAAATAATTTTTATTTTTTTTATTTTTTATTTTTTAAAATAAGAAAAGCCCGCAAAAATTGATACGTGTTAATTTTCCTCCTCGCAGTTGTGTTAAGTTGAGGAAAGCCCTCATTCTCTCGCTTCAACATCTGCACTGATTGCTCTTTATTCCTTGTTGCGACTTCCATTTCTTCTTTGGATTTAACCTTCTTCTTCATATCAAGTGAGTTTTCAATTCATCGCTGCTATTTGTTTTTTTGTTTTTCATTCAATTTCTTCCATATCAGCAAATCTTTGACCCTAAAAATCGTTGGTTTCACTAAGAAATATATGTGTCCCATAATGGTTTTAAGAGTGAAAGTTTGATTTTGTTTGTATTTTATTTTGCTAAATATAGATATATAAATTTGAAGATAGGCTTTAGAGTATATATATTTCACTATTTATTCATATTGCCGCCAAATAAAAATATTTCAGTTTTTTTAATTAAACTGACCCATTTTTTCATTTTTAACTACCCTGTTTATTTTTTTATTTTTTTTTGTTAGATATTATTTTTTATTTTCGACAATTGTATTTAACTGCCCTAATTGATGGAGTCATCCTAGGTTTGTTTTGGAAGCATGTATACTCAAACATTTTTTATATTTGTGTGTGTTCAGTTGTCACGCCCTAGGAGGGTACCCTTGGTGTGGCCGGCACTCAGAGACTATTTCTAGTCCCTGATCGAACCACTTCGCCTCATCGTCAACTCATACTCAACATCAGAAGAAAATTACTCAAGGAAAAGACTGTAATGTAAATTAAGAAATTAAGTCTTTGTGTAAAAAGTTAGTTTCTAATAAATAAAAGTTGTAAAGGAAACAATACTCAACATTCTCTACTCAATGTTTATGAAGCCTCTACCTCTAACATCTAGATGATACCATGACAGATGATGGCTACCTAACTCAAGGAGAAAAGGGCTCCTCTGAAGGTAAGGAGGTCTCACCATCTCTGGAACTCAGGAACTCTGAACTTCGATAATGTGTCTGTTGAAGTCCTCTATCACATGTATCTGCATCATGAAACGATGCAGCACCGAGTGGCATAAGTACGTGGAATGTACGGCATGTAAAATATCTCAAGAAACACATAAGGTTCAGACTCAATTAAACGACTCGATTCGGGACTCAACTCCTCATCTCATAACTCAACTCAACTAAATCATGCAAGTTTAAAGATTGAAATCATGCTTTAGAAATAGACTCAGTGTTTAATGCAATTCAGTTTAAAAATCATGATATGTTCAATACAAGTGTTGCTTGTAAGTTTCTTTAACCGACAAACTCTCCACCACCATGAGCTTTTGGTGATGTACAACAAAAAGACGTCGTTGCCATGCCCGCCCTAAATGTGCCACGGTAAAGGTCGTCAACCTCTACCTCTTTCTCTCGATCCTAAGAGAGTGTCCCTCTATGGGGAATTGGGCCACCAGAATTATCCTGTGCGATCATCCTACGCTGGCTACGTAGTTCTGGGTTGTTCTCAGTCACCCAACTTGATGGTCAATACTCCTTCCAAGACTAAAATATATTCATATAAATTTGCTCAAACTCATATCTTTGACTCATCTCAGACAAATCAACTCAATTCACAATAACTCAACTTAATTACTCAACAACTCAATAACTTAGGACTGTCGTCCATGCAATACAACTTAATACTCTAACTCACATCATGCAAGACTCTCACTGATTACGGTCAGGTACATCATATCATTCAGGCTCAACACATAAAACATAATAGACATTCATTATACACATATATCAAATAAGAAAACATACTTTTCAGGTTCACCTTACTTAGTTTGGAAGGTTAGATTCAATATTTCTAGTTATACAATAAGAAGCGAAAATATTAAGTTTAGCGATAGGATATCAAGCATGCGAAACATTCATAATTCATGATAATAGCAATGCAACTGATAATTTAACTCAAATGTATTCAAAAAGCTCAATCGTATGCAAGAATTCAAGACTCACGAATCATAAGTTATTTAAAGAATGCAATTAATACTCAAAATCTCAACTCAAATTAATGAAGGCGCGCATAGATAAACATAGTCAAGCTTTAGGTAGCCATAAGTATATAGAAAATTGGTATTACTATCGGAATTTGATGAATACTTGCTTTCTTAGAGAAAATCCTCGATCTTGGCAGCTCTTTTAAAGTAAAAGAACTTGGAATGACATTGGTTGAAGGAGTTCTCTTTGATTCTTGAATTCTTGACATAGAATCTTTAGAGTTCTCGATGAAGAACCCTAATTCTTGAAGAAGAATATGAAGAATCAAGAAATCCTTTCTTGTAATTCTTGAATTCATTTTTTTGAAACCCTAGGTTATGATTTAAGATTCTATTAGAGAATCATGAATAGATGAAGAAATTTGGGTTAGGCAGATTAAAATTTATGAAGAATAACTCACCTTGAGGATGAATCTTGAAAGCTAATCCTAATTTGATATTTTCTTGATGATTCTTGAGCGTTGATGTTTATAAGTGAAAGAGAGGGTCTTTAATTATGAAAATTGACGTTTTATACATTTTGGGGCCTTAAATAGACCCCCAAAGGTTTTAGGATAAAATTACCCTCAAAATAAAAAGAAGAAAACGTCATTGGCTTATCCAGTAATGGTTCGCGTTAGGTTCACGACGCGCTCCAGGCACGGACCTTCAGATAACTCTACAGTCCTTCATTAAAATGGTCATAACTTTCTACTCCAAACTCTGATTAAGGAAAATTTGGATGCGTTGGAAACCTAATTCAATTTTCTTCGATTTGACATATTATGAGTCCCTATGTCATTATACTCTAGGAGATATAGTCATTTGGAAGTTGGCCCTTTTATCTACTCATATGAAAACTTAGTTCGTAGAGATTCTTGGACTTGGCTTGATGTAGAAGATCCCTTATACTCGTTTATTAAACTTAGAAGGGGTTGGGGAATGACCAAAAGGCACTTCCCATAAAAACAAATAAAAGTTCACTTTGTGACACCATATCTGTATCATGCCTAGGGCGCGGACATGTGTATTTTTGCGAATTTTCTCAAAACACATTCTTTCCAATTTATGTCAAAAAAAATTTTGAAAAATAAGTGTAAGTGTGTGTCCCTAGCGCGTCACGCTTGGGGCTCGCATTAACACTATTTTTGTTTTAATCACGAAAAATTATCTTTTGACTCGATCTCTCTAAAATCCGACTGAGACCATTTTCCCACTCAATTTTTTGTGCTAACCGCAAATTCGGTCTCAGATTTTCCATTTGAGCTTGGGAAGATGTGTTATGCAGACGATTCCATTCTAGGGGTATTTCAAAATTTTCACAGGGTGTTACATTATCTCCCCCTTGTGATCATTCATCCTCGAATGATGAGTGGAAATGGACATCAAGGCATGAATAACAATCCAAAGCTCCTCTCAATACTCACTTAGTGAATCAAACTTTGGACTCCTCATCGATCTTAACAGTCTCTATTCAGCTCAGGAATATACACATCAAGAACTTAATCACTCAAACACGCCAACTCATAGGTGATCATCGACTCAAGAGTAGAAAACTTAACTCATTAGCAGGCATCATCATCTGTAGTTCATAACTCTCATCAAGGCCTAAATTTTACTACATACTCATAAGTTAGTTACAATCCTACATTCTATCCCATAAGGTTCTCATTTTATACCTTAGACATCCTCAGCGGCAGGCACGAAGGGGACATTGGAACTTGAGCAATTCGAATCATTCCAATACCTCTTCAATCAATTTTTCAGACTCAAGAAGGAGGTCATCAACTCTAATCGAGAATGGGATCATTTTGATATACAAGACTCTATGGACATTCTCGAGCTCAACTCTTTACCTTAATTTTACTCCCTTTCATGGCACTCTACTCTCTCATCTCAAGCTTATAGCTCTTACTCAAATTTCTATCTAACCACCTCCTTCTCTTCCATTCAAGCCTACTTCTAAGTCTCACGAGATAATCATATGCATACAAAGCTAATCCTCAATACTCAATTCTAAACCTCCTCAGGGATTTTCACTTAGAGAATGCTACTCCTTCTCACTACTCTAACGCCATCTACTTGAAACACTCACCCAAAAATCACTGATAGCCTTCTCCGGTAACCCATATAGTGACATTCGCCCATTCAACCTATCACTCCAACTATTTCAACTATGTCTTAGAATTTTTAAGCCTACTTGTCACTTCTACCTCCACCATTCAATAAGCTCTCACTTAAAGTCACACCAACATACTTTTACCTATCTATTGCACATCATAAGGTTTCATCTCTCTCCTCCTCCCTATATCTACCCCTATATGACATAAGTTTAACACCAATATCACGATAAGGATACATTCGTTCCTCCTTACCCTCACTCTCAGTCTACTATTGTCTGCATCACTATTTGGACTAGAGGAACTCATCATCTCTCCTTTTGACGAAACCTCTATCTACTACCTCTTTATGCAAAACAAGCAAGAATATCATTAAGAACTCAAATACTCAGCTGCTCGAATACTCATTCTCATGAATAGACTTCGAACACAATGTATAAAGTTTAAACATTATCTCCAACATTATTATTAGACACCAATACTATCAAGTACTTGCATACTCAAGTACGCAAAGGCTCAAAAGGAACATCAACTCAAAGATAGGAACTCAACTCCATTATTCACAATTCAGGAGCATTCATTCTCTCCTATCACCTATAACTCGTCTACTATCATCAATACTTCTATTAAGACTGGAAAGCTGGATTACTCAAAGGGCTTGGAATGGAGTTCATTAGCACGATTCAGTCGAAAAATCTTATCTAAGGACATTCATAATGAAGTACACTCTCCCTCGTTTATCAAAATTCACTCTGAGTTCACAGAACTACACAGTGTAAAACTCAGGTCATATCTTATTCAATATAGAATTGGAAACTCTTGGATTCATGAGGTAAGATCAAGATTAATGAATGAATTCATTGCTTCTCATTCTCGAAACTCAGCATGAATGGAAATCAACATGATATGCATGGAACTAGGCCATAGGTACGATAGTCATACATCAGAAGGAAATAGAGTATCACCTCAACTGAAGGGTAAAGATCGTATGAGATGGAAAAGAGTTGATATCTCATCTTGATCAGCCTATCTCTATCGAAGACTCAACATCTACTCTGGTTTACCACTTCGTCATCTCCCCCTTAGCTCTCAAGGTCCTCTTTTTGAATTTGGGAGTCAATTTCCTCTACTAGACTGTAAGAATATACCCCACTTGGTCAAGGAAATACTGCCTATAAGAATATCTTAAACTCTTTTGTTATGTTGTAGTCGCATACATATAACTAGCCACTCTGACTCTTTTCAATGATATCACTCTTAGATCCTTCCTGTCTCTATGGAAATCTCGCTATATTTGTTATTCTTATTTCGTACATAACCGCTTCCCACAACTCTTACAATCTAACCTCCTTTTTTCTAGTGTTTCTCCCTTAATTTAGTATTTCCATCTAAGAGGTACCTCTACTCTACTCCTAGCACCACATTCCTTGCCAGTCAACATCTTAATTGTTGAACACACTACGGCAAGACTCTTAGGTTAAATCTCTAATAAGGACTATCACTATCATTATGTTATCTCCCTATTCACATGACTCCCCAAAATTCCAAGATTAAGGATTATTACTATCATCCGCAACACACACTTCCCTCGTACTATACCAACCTATAACAACTAGGTAACAATTTAGGAATATAGGCCTACTAAAGTCTCACAGCGAATACGCGATCCACATCCTCTCTTCACAACTCATGTACCATTTACCCATCTAGTATACTTCACCTTATTATCTAGCTAAGCTCATCACTGTATGAATCTTATGATACTCTCACATTGAAATCATAAGCCTAGTTTAGGTCTATTACCTCAGAAGTACTCTGTTTCCCCTATTTAACATCTATACTTCACCCTCGCTAAAAGAATATCAAAATACATCAACATAGACCTCCTTCTAGTTTTGAGCACGCTCTAACACATTTTGACACTAACTCTCTCTCTCTCTCTCTCTACATCATGATGACAATCATAGGGCACTCACCACTCTTTCATCAAACTTAAGAAATTGACTCATCACCTTTACTTACCTTATAGGTACATAACGCTAACTACAAGTCTCAATCAGCCATCATTCTTGCTATCTTGTCCCTTTCTTTCTATCATCATCCTTCTAACTCTAGGATGATTCAATTCTACTCAGGGTTTATAAGACCTCACATCTCACTCTTAGGTGGTAATATTGAACTCTTTAGAGACATAAGTTTCTCTCTCATGGGTAGCATCAAAAGCAAGTTTTGAAGAAAAAGGGTCTGGGTGCCTCTATAGCTAACTCAAATGCATGATTCATATAAGTAATAGTGTACTTTTTCTAGTCACTCAACTTAGCAAACTAGCCTGGTGCAGTCTCTCTACCATTCTGATTACTTTATTGCAGAGGATCTCACTATAAAAGTGTGAACATTACTGTCTCTATAACCTCGTGGACGAGGCAGAATCGAAGGGTTTAGAGCATCACTCGATTCATTGTAGATTTCTTTAAAAAAAATAGCTCTATCGCACGATTTAGAATTTGAAAGAAGGAAAACTTTTCCTAATGTACCATAGCCTCCCTATTATGGATGTGGCGCGCTTCACACCAATAATAAGGACACTACTAGACACAGCTTCATAGACTCCCTAGGACTCTTGAACTCTATGTTCTGATACCAAGTTTGTCACACCCCAAGAGGGTACCCTTGGCGTGGCCGGCAATAAGAGACTATTACTAGTCTCCGAGCGAACCATTTGGCCTCATCATCACCTCATACTCAACAGTGGAAGAAAATTACTCAAGAAAAAGATTGTGATGTAAATTAAGAATTAAGTCTTTCAATAAAAAGTTAGTTTCCAATAAATAAAAGTTGTAAAGGAAACAATACTCAACATTGTCTACTCAATGTCTATGAAGCCTCTACCTCTAACATCTAGATGATACCATGAAAGGTCATGGCTACCCAACTCAAGGAGAATAGAATACGTAGTAAAAGAAAAGGGCTCCTCCGAAGGTAGGGAGGGGTCAACATCTCTGGAACTCAGGAACTCTGAACTTCAACGGCACGTCTGCTGAAGTCCTCTATCACATGTATCTGCATCATGAAACAATGCAGCACCGAGTGGCATAAGTATGTGGAATATACGGCATGTAAAATAGCTCAAGAAACACATAAAGGTTCAGACTCAATTAAACGACTCGATTCGGGACTCAACTCCTCATCCTACTCCTTACTTTGCACCACGTCCTCTGACTGGTAGCATTGTGGATTGGAAGGACTTCCCTTGAGACTGAGTCAAATTTGTATTTATTTATCATTACTTCCAGACAATTCTGTGTTCTATAACGACAAAACCATAGGCACGATAGATGCATTCAGAGAGAAGTTCTATCTTTATAGCCCCAGAATGTTTCAGTTGTTATTTCTTTCATTGTTCCCAACATGCCAATATTGGCACTAATGGTACGTAAATGTAACTCGTTGTCTCATAACTCAATTCAAATAAATCATGCAAGTTTAAAGTTTGAAATCATGCTTTAGAAATAGACTCAATGTTTAATGCAACTCAGTTTGACAATCATGTTATGGTCAATAGAGTTGCTTGGAAATTTCTCTAACCGACATAACTTTCCACCACCATGAGCTTTTGGTGATGTACAACAAAAAGACGATGTTGCCACGCCCTCCCTCAACGTGCCACAGTAAAGGCCGTCAACTTCTATCTCTCTCTCTTGGATCCTAAGAGAGTGTCCTTCTATAGGGACTTGGGCCACCAGAATTATCCTGTGCGACCATCCTATGCTGGCTACATAGTTTTGGGGTGGTTCTCAGTTACCCAACTCAGTACTTAATACTCCTTCCAAGACTAAAATGTGTTCATAGAAATTTTCTCAAACCCATCTCTTTGACTCATCTCAGACAAGTTAACTCAGTTCTCAACCACTCAACTCAATTACTCAACAACTCAATAACTTAGGATTGTGGTCCATGCAATGCAACTTAAGACTCTAACTCACATCATATAAGACTCTCACTTATTACAGTCAAGTATATCATATTATTCAGGCTAAAACACATAAGACATAATAGACATTCATTATACAAATATATGAAACAAGAAAACATACTTTCCAGGTTCACATTACATAGTTTGGAAGGTTCAATTCAAAATTTCTAGTTAGTCAATAAGCAACGAAAGTATTAAGTTTAGGGATATGGTATCAAGCATGCGAAATACATTCACAATTCATGATAATAGCAATGAAACTCATATAATTTAACTCAAATGTATTCAAGAAGCTCAGTCATCTGCAAGAGTATAAGACACAATAAGTTTTTTAAAGAATGAAATTAATACTCAAAATCTCAACTCAAGTTGATGGACGGGCGCATAGATGGACATAGTCCAAGCTTTAGGTAGCCTTACATACCTGGAAAGTTGGTATTACCACCGGAATTTGATGAATACTTGAGAAGAAGAAGAAGAAGAAGAAGAAGAATACTTGAGAAGAAGAAGAAGAAGAAGAAGAAGAATACTTG